>OY740777.1:33779392-34036892 GCA_963513935.1 Aphrophora alni
GTATATGTGTATATGTGGAGAAGCCTCCTCTTGTTATCTATGACTAGGCATGCTAGATTTCGTAACTACACGAATTTCAGGTTTTAGAGGATCTTAAGGTTCTAAATTCCTTTTTTGACAATAACTACGCTATCACTGTAGGGCTGTGTGTTGGTACTTTTACATGTAGAATTGAAATACACAAATTTTTATCTAATTTAGTGTGTTGAAGTTGAATAACATACGCGATACGAACAAAAAACTGTATAAAACGGCCGCTATTTTCACATTTTATTCGGATTTTTCTGAATTTCAATAGAATTGTAAATTAGCACACTATCTTAATTTTTGTAGCCGCTATAATGCTTACTTATAACGATAACAAAGACAGAGGGACAGAAAGTTGAAGCCATTATTTCAAATTCCTGAAGCCATCAAACGTCAGTTAAAACACTGAGGTAGAAAGTTTTTGCGATTATAAAATTTACACTGAACTTCGTGTACTGGGCAAGTAAACATGTGTAATGGTAACCACACGCTTTATAACACTTAGTGAATTCAACTTATCACTTGTAAAGACAACAAAACTTTAGTTCTACTCAACTGACAAAATAGTATTAGTTGTGGAAACAATTCTTAAGATGATGTAAATTATGTTTAATTTAAAAATAAGTTTATAAATAGTTCAGCTCTCGGTTGTGCTAGAACTCTCGCGTTGTTTGTTGTACAACAAGTTTCCCATTAATCCCCGCGGGGGCTTAGAAAAGTTTCAGTGTTGACTGTTCTTCACTGGGAGAAAAGTGGTAGGATACGAATATTTGTATTTGTATTTTTATTTGTCATGTTTTAAATAGTTGTGAAAACAACAGATTGAAATTTTCGTCATAGTAACTGATTTATTTTGTTTAAATTTGAAAAACCTCCAGGTCAATATAGCCTTATAAATAAAGAAAGGATAGTACAAACAATAAAGATCCGTAGCCATAGAATACTCTGATAACTTCATGGTCAGAAAAGAACAAGAGTTGGTCAAGAGAAACATGATAAAAAATACTATATTCATCCCTTCCTCTAATAACACAATGAGAAATTCACACTTTAAACGATTGCGGCTGTGGTCCACAATTTTGTCTTCCATCTGCATCCAATTCAATATCCGTATTGACAGTTTATCTTTCTGCGTCCTTCCAACATCTTTATTCTTAATTTCCTAAAAATTATTTTCATTATAAAAAATATTAATCAAATGTTGAACTTACAAGGATTTGTATTTTTTCTAAAGATACTATTTGAAGAAAACTAATTTATTAATAAAATATACTTACAGTAATTCAAATTCTATTTAAAAACATTTTATCTGTTACACTGAGAAATAAATACATTGTTTCCGACTAATTATTTATTTAATTTCTATTTACCAATCTTTTACAAGTAATGGGTGTACTGAGCTCATATTACTAAGCTATTTAGGGTATTGTATTATATTTTCATTTGTTGTGATATGTTTTATTGTGAATTTTGTATGGTTATAGTGTATAATCTTGCACATGAGAGATAAAATAAATTATTATTATATTCCAAACTACGATCAAATCGAAGAAAAATTGTGCCATCTAGGACATTCACAAATATGAAACTATGTTGTTTTTTTTTAGAATTCCAATACATACATATTTGCAAGTATGTACTTAGAAATTAAATACCCAGGCACTATATATGGTATATTACTATTGAATGTTTACATCTCTGAACAAAACGTGGAGGAGAAGATGTAAATGCAATAAACTCTTCTTCCAGCTGTTGTCCATGAATTACTGATGCTTATAATTGAACTTATATTTAAAATACAAAATATATTGTCTACTTGGAGTCTAGATCTCACTAGACTTGACCTCACCCATTGGTTATGTAACCCGTTAAGGACTGAGGACTTATAAGTTCTGTGTCATATATTACTTATCAACTATATGAAGTATTGGGTATGTTTTGTAGTCGCAAAAACTTTTATCCTTGGTTTTTGACTGATTTTCAGATTTCATGGTCGTTTTCTTCTATCCGTAAGGACGATAGCGGCCACAAAAATTAAGATAGGAACTTGGAGTTGAGTATTTAGTACTCCATTGTAGTTGTATAGAACTTTATTGTAAATCAGAAAATGCAGAAGGTCAACATGGCTGTCTTTTGAAATAGCTTTTAGACCCTATCTCATGTGTTATTCAACTTATAACATTCACAATTAGATATAAATTTAGATATTTCATTTCTGCATTTAATGGTACCGACTCCACCTCTCTAGGATGAAGAATAACACAGTTATTGACAAAAATATAATTTCGAACTTTGACTTCACAAGAAAATGTAAAGTTCGTAGGGTTACGAGATTCACCAGGGTCTCAAAAAATGAGATACAGGGACTGTTGGATGTCACTTGGGTGGAGAGAAGATTGAAGAGGACCAAGCCTTCAGATCTGATGGACTAGAGTGATTGGGTCATATCCCTTACAAGTATAAAAAGTATGAAGTGTAAATTGCTAGTTGGGTACATACTCAGTTGTAATATTGAATTAATAAAAAAAAAGGGTCTCAACAACAATAGAAAAGCGAATAGAGTACTTTTCTCATGATGTGTAAAGCTTCTACTCCTGCAACAACCAAGACACTGAAATAAGAGTAACGAGTGGAGACTGTTTAAAATGTAGGAGGCCCGTAAGAGCCTTGCAGACGTCAAGAACGTAGTGATATACACCATTCAGATAAACCTGTGTAAAAACTACTTCAAAAAAACTTACCTTACTAGAGAAGACTTTTGATCAACCAGTACAATTTACCAGTTTCTACATACCCTAATAAATCAACTTTTGGGTATTACTTCTTAGAGACTGTGTATTATGTGGTATGGTGAGGTTGGGATATCGTTTTAAAATGTAGGAGGCCCGTAAGAGCCTTGCAGACCCCAAGAAAGTAGTGATATACACCTTTACGAGATTTAGAGAACCCTGTATAACTATTATTTCAAACAAACACACCCTACTGGAGAAGACCTTTGATCAACCAGTACAATTTAACAGTTTCTACATACCCCAATAAATCAACTTTTTGGTAATACTTTTAGAGGAACTGTGAGTATTACATTGTATGATGGGGTTGGATATCGTTTTAAAATGTAGGAGGTGGAAGTTCTCAACAACTTTTGCTTTATAATTGTTAAATAAAAATAAAACGGAAATTAAATATGCAGACTTTACCGTAGCGATTGACCCATATAAAAGTAATTCATCAGCAAAGTCATGTACTAGGAAGTTATTTAAATGAAAAACATGAATAAACATGAGTGTAATAAATATTTATTTTTAGACCTCATTCGGTTTTAGTATTCACGTCTCGTATATGAATAGAATATTATTACTTTTCCCCATCTTATTTTATTCATAAAAACAGCTGAGAACGGTAATATTCAGAATAAAATTAACATAACAGTGGCTCCGCACAAACAATAGTTATTCTTAAAATTCTCTGTTCAAAAGGTTCCAGAACTTTAGAAGAAATAACACGTTTCTATACAATAACTTACGGCGATTTCACAGGTTCTTAAACAGAAATACCATTGGCATAACAGCCTAAAGACTATTTACTTAAAACTGTCAAGTTATATAAACACATAGTGACCGAGCCATACGAAACCAAGGAAAACAAGTGGGTGTGATATTTTTCGTCGTTCGTTTAAAAACCTCTCAGTCATCATTACCTTATAAAATAAGGAATAAAGGAATATAAAATAAACACCCATAGCCCCTGAACTCTATAAAATTGTCAGGGTCGGAAAAGAACAAGAGATATAGGAAAGACGAAAGAGAGGAATCTAACTCAAGACTACAAGACACCATGTGCAGATCCAGCTATAGTCCCTCGGGATTGCCAAACCCATACTCTCTACAAGTGATGCCTTGATTGATAAATCCGTCGTTTCAATTTGATCAATTGCCATTTTGTCTGTGTTTATTTGTTTGGCAGTTACTATCTAACTCGAATATCAATTATATTCTTCGCATCTTGACCAAGTGATGTATGTACATGGTTTGTAAATTGTATTTCAACTTTAAAATCGTATTTTCTCAAAACAATACTGAAAGGTTCAGCAGTTTGAACGCTGGTACTGCAAGTTGAAACAAGCGCTCTTAAGTATCAAATATAGTGCTTTGAACGAAGCATAACAAGCAATCAAATAAAAAATAAAGTTTGAACTGATTTTTAAAAATATCCTCAAGTGCGTTTTTCGTAGTTAACCCTATTTTGGTTGGTTAATTATTTTGACTCCAAGCAACCATGACGACTTCACAATTAGTATGATTTGCAGAAGAAGCTAAGGATAATTATTTCTCTACTATACCCAACAGTGGTCTAGAAAGGAGGTAGAATGACGCGAAAGGGGGTGGGGTGAGGTGTTATTAGTGAGTAATTTCATGAGAGAGAGAGAGAGAGAGAGAGAGAGAGAGAGAGAGAGAGAGAGAGAGAGAGAGAGAGAGAGAGATTTATAAAATATTTGTTAAATATAAAGAACTGTGTTAGCAAGTTCAACTGACTTTTTTATAAAACATAAAAATACACAAAGTTTCCAATTTCTGGAAAATTCGTCTCACTCAACTACCTCAAGAGATATGTTAAGGGGTAATTTATCTTTCTAAAGACAGTAGAGGAAATGAGATGAGCTGGGTTTAGTCCAGTGCCTCCACGAAAATGGAATTATATTACATGGAGTAAAATGAATATTTTACTGGAACCAATGGCTGAGCTGTAAGTCATTTATTGAAATAACATATCCTGGCGTCAAATTCAATTTGAATCTAATGTGAAATTACGGTTTGAGAAGGTATGTTCTATGAGTTAAAGTAACTACTAAGGAGTCCATTATTGTTGCCCATAAGAGATTTTTCCACCAACCCATACAAACTCATGATAAACATAAGTTCACTAGTCTGTGTTCGTATTCTACGTTTATCACTTGCAAACGAGAGTTTATCTATACTTTCGAAAAGTCGTAAATTAGTTTTTATATTAAATTAAAAAATTATAGCACTTCCAAATCTACTAAATATCTACTGTACAATTTTGCATGTTACAATAATGTTTTAACTTTGATAAATAAATAATAAAATGCATTTTATATTTCAGATAACGCTACGACAGTGTATTGTGAACTGTATATTCGCAGTTTTGGCTCAATAAGTCCCGTCACAATGGTAAGTTAAATACAAATAAACTCTACGTACAGCATGTGGTATATAAAGTATCACAATGTGGAGGGGAAGAGGGGGGAATCGATGTGATTCAACCGAGTGTGAATGGAATTGATAGACTAATGGAGAATAGAGCGTAACGTAAATCTGTAACGATGAAGCGTGAAAAATAAACGGTATTCAAATATTGCACACATTTTTTCACACATCTATGTATAAAATTAAATTAAAATTTTTGCAATAGATAAAATGTAACGGTATTCACAAGTACCG
This sequence comes from Aphrophora alni, assembly GCA_963513935.1. Lineage (NCBI taxonomy): Eukaryota > Metazoa > Arthropoda > Insecta > Hemiptera > Aphrophoridae > Aphrophora > Aphrophora alni. The sequence continues at coordinate 33,784,879 of OY740777.1, forward strand.
TAAGTGGTATTTCTTGGTGTGCGATCGTGTTTGTAAATACGATCAAACAACAAGAAACGCACTTTTGGACGAGTTATGAACGGGAAAACAAACACAAATTAATACTCGTAAAACTTTAAATTATCATTTACTTGGTAATGCAATAACATCATTACATTAACAGAAACCATCAGTATTATAATTTACAGGTACACAGCGTTAAGTCTATACACTATGAAGGCATATTTAAAATTAGTCAATTTAATACTAATAGTGCAATTTTGATATTAATATTGTTTGTGCAGTTTTTAGTATCTGTAATGTTTATTTCTTGTACTTTTTGTTTAAAAAATCAAGAAATTAGACGTGTTTATTTTGATTTAATTTTTACTGATTTAAAAGTGAATTCGTTGTTTGTAAAGCCAGCTGTTTACGATATTAACCTCAAATTTCCTTGCAATATTGTCCTGTCAGCGCAACTGACTGTGAAACCCATAACTATAAAGTGTACAGAAATAATCGTCAGCTTTTGTTTCGGTGCAGTTGCATAAGAGATATGGAAACCATAATGTAACCCATGGATATTAAAATGTAAACTATGTACAACAATAGCTAAAATCAGAAAAATCTAATTTAAAATGTAAAATAACTACTATATTAAACATTTTTTGTTACTCAACTTACAGTAAAATAAATTAGATTAAATTTGCCGATTTTATTTCTGCAAGTACCTCATATCTCTACGATGATAAATAGCGAAGTAATTTCCAAAATATAACTAAGTTGTAGTTGTAACTACTCCCTGGATTCCTTTCTTTAGTGGTACTTGTATACATAGTTTACTACATGGCCCAGCACATTAAGGCTTATGTTGGTGTTTATCACTTTTGTATGCTCTAGGTTGTCACTTGCTAACGGGAGTTGATTTACACTTTTTAAACGTCGTGTACATTTCATATACACACAAATGATGGGAAATGTCCAATTAACCCATAATTATAATATGAACAATATACAATAATCGAATGTAAAACAAAATATAAAATTACTCAGAATCATCCAATTTTTTGAGCTGCAAAGTGATTACTATAACAACGTCTAGGACAATGCTAATTACTTTTTGATTTTCTAATCATCAGTTATAAAATGTATTATAGTTTACTTTGTGGTAATGTTTATGTTTATGTTCAGTTCAGTGCCAACTAGTCTGCAATATTTGCTTAATTTATCATCAACTGTACTAGTTTTACTATCCTGTAACCTATAAATGTGTATTGTCATTCACTTCTTTCTTACACTACGCAGGCTTCATTGTTCTATAACAAAAGAATCATTCTTCTTTGAACACTAATGACAGAGTCTCAAGTTGTAATTTTATTTTTATTAAGTTGTCACTCTTTTCACAATAGATTTTTGTAATATTTCATCGTGTTCGATATTGTATCATATCGTCTGAATTGTCTTTGATGTTTCCTTTTAGAACTTCCCATTTATTTCCCCCGCTATCCTTATTAGAATTTGTTCTTTGTCCTTTTGTGAAATACACCTGGAATCACGAGGCACACTTTAAAATTTTCCTATACTTCATTAATTCTGGTTTTATTAAAGTCATTTAATAATAGTTCATTGTTTCTATTAATTATATGATTTAGTCGTATGTATAAATACACAATGTTTCAAGAATATAAATCAACTCCTGTTATCAAGTATTAAACTTGGGACATAAAATAAGTGAGAAATACCAATATAATATATTATTCTATAGCTAAATAATGGTAAAATGTTTTATTTAACATATTAAATAAATTCTATAATAATGATAAATAATGTATATTAATAAATTATATTATGGAAGTTAAAAAAATAAACGGTTAAAAAAACATTGCATTTTCTGACACCTATCAACAAAACAAAAAATAACAATCTTCTCTACTCCCAAAAATTGTCTTTACACTAAGTTTGGGTGAGGGGCGGTAACATGGTACTTACCCAGCCACTTTTTCTAGTAAATTCAGGATTGGGAATTACATGTTTAACTATTACTTCCGTATTTACATAGTATAGAGAGTTAGGGTTTGTACTTCTACATGCAGACTTGAAACCTGGATTTTTTTTTTTATATAATTCAGTATATTATTGAGGTAACATATGAGGTAAGAAAATAACTATTTTAACGACCTCCATTTTGACATTTTCAATCAGATTTTCATGAATTTAATTAACTGTATGCATAACAAAAGTATAGTTCTCTATACATAATTTCATGTACCTATTTTAATTTTTGTGGTTGCTATCGTGTTACGTACAGACGACGACCACGGTACGAAAACATCTCGTAAATAACTTTTTCGTTTTCGAGAGAGCAAGAAACGTTAAGGTCGGTCTAACAAAGTGTGTGGAGTTATTTAAATAATTTTAATAAATTTATACTATACTTCTTACATCTGGTAAATAAAAATCCATTCAAAATTTGTAGCAGGCTCTGGAAAATTGTGGACTAACACATATTTAAAAACCATACATAAAAACTGAAGTTAATAAAAATTTGCTCGTAAAATATTTTGAACTACAGGTGAAGTACTCTTCCTCAAAAAAACGTAATGTATGATCATAAAATAATATAATGCATCATTCTTCTCTCGGTGAAGCCACTTTATCTATTGTTAACTTATATTAAGATTTAGAAGGTCTACGGATCAAATACGTTCTTTTTTATCCTCAATCCTTTGGATTGTTTGACGTAGGGATTGGCGATCCATCTCCGAGAAGGCGTCCACAGCAAACAGCCCCCTCAGACCCCTACATTTGTTGCTCTAACTTCATTCTTGTGACTGTAACTTTCTCTACTTCCAACGTCCTTTCATGTGGATCTCTTACGTGGGTTTCTTGATCTATTTTGTCAACTCTTTTTCTCCTTACCTTCCCTCTACTTTGTCTTGTCCTCCTTTTCTTCGGTTTATATTTTCAGACTCTAAAGATTAAAACGATACATCCTGATAGGTTGAATGACATAGGGCATAAGGTGTCGCTTAATGACCCTGGGGATACTCGGTGACCTCCAGCATTCTTCAACTGTAATGAGCTACACTTGTGGAAATTTCAATAACGAAATGAATTAAAAGACAATTTTCCACAAACAAAATTAATTTTATTTGTGCAACACTAATAGAAGCCGACGTTTAAATGACTAAGTCATCATACTCAGCTACTACCTGTATACAAACCCTATTCACAGTGGAGTGTCATCTTGTTTGTTGTTGCACTAATAAAGGATTTTTGTATGTGGGAAAATGTGTTTTCATTCATTTGGTTATACTTTCTCTTATCCAACTATGCGCGGTCCTATGGCCTGCTGGACACTCCTTTTTTTAGCTGTTAAGGTTGTTCCGGATGTTAAAGAAACTCAATGTGCTCACAAAATGGCGCATGTTCTCCGTGATGACAATCAAGATGAAGAGTTCTCAGCTTGGTTGATATTTCTTCGAGAACGCGGATATATTCAACAGGCTACTCTTGAAAATAGAAGAGTTATTATTGTTATTATAAAATGTATTTATAAGTACAATATTAATTATAAGACGTTTAGATAGAAACATAAAAACAAAAAAGGATATAATCCTACATTACATGCGCAACAGACTTGCAGGCGGGTAAATTTTACGTTTTGACTGGATGGAGTACGTTGGCAAATCTGAAGGCCAATTCAGTACTTTTAATCGAATATATGGATCGGATTTTGTGAGTATTTGGTAACTTGCAAAGTTTTTATTAGTACAGTAGTTAGGTTAAAATGTGCCCCGGGTTCACACAAGGGTTAGTATAACTTTTTAGCGATTGAATTTCTACAAATTTTATTTACCATACTGTTTTGTAGTAAACTATTTTTGTAAAAAATTCACAATGACGGTTGTTACGAGGTAATTATTCATTTACTACTTTTGAGATGAAACAAAACCATATTATAAGATTTTTAACACGAGTATAGAAGAAATTTTTGAATTTCTAATTTTCGACAAAGGATTTTACAAAGAAAACTGTAAAAACGATAAAGAAACATTAAAATCTATAAAAATACTATCTTGAGAGTTACTAATAATCTAGAAAATATAGTTAATTTACGACGAAATACAACAAAATAGGTAAATTGTTGTTTGGTTATTAATTCAGGATTCTGTTAGACCCAACAAGAAAGTTCGTGTTATAAAAAAGGGCGCGAGTTTTAAGTGCACTCGTAACGTCTATTTAATATAACATTAAAATTCAAGATGGAACGATGGTTAAGTTGCTTAAACTTACGAAAACTGTATGGTAGATTTCATAAGCAACGTTTCATAAATTCCTTATAAATTAAACTCTAAAGAAAACTATAAATAGATTTAAATAATTTTATATAACATAGCCTAAATAACATTTTATAACAAAGCAAACCAACTACTTGTTTAAACATAATGTTTGGTGTAGCCTCCTGGATTGTGTATTCATTGAATATATTATAGGTTAATTACCTTAATTTTTCCGTCAGACAATCCAAATTTTATCCTTGTGAGTAACCGGTTTCGACGGTTAAACAGTCATCGTCAGATCCAATACATTGTAAAGTCGTTCTGTCGTATGAAAGCGTCGTCCCAATAACGTAGTATTTATTGTTGAGTAATCAAAGCACTTCAAACATATGAATTGTTTAAACAGTGACACATTGAGATAATGAATAAAAATACAGGATAATTTTATGCATAATTTTTGAAAAGATTGCTACCTAGGATTATTGAAGTTGGTATCAATGGTATCGGGCATTCGCAAATAACCCCCTATCCTCGTTAACTTCTTTTCTTGGTTGTGTAAATTGTTTGATATCGATTAATTTAAAATTAATGAAAAATAATTATTATTCATATTATTAATATGGTTTAATCTAACCAATATGATATTTTTAATGTCTATAAAAACTATTGCACGGCGTTTCGAGAGTAAAAATCAAGTCCTGTTGTCAAAGAGTGAAAAAGTAGAGCATAAAAAATGTGTAAAACATCAACTTTAGCCTAGTATCTTAAGGCCATGTTGGAAATTAAAACTAGAGACAAAGAACAAAACTCATAGTTAGACCTGAGCAATCAAAACAAAGGATAAAATAAAGCAATAAAGCCATAAGTTGCCCGATGATGCCGCAAGGCGAAACAATTGTAGCTCATTTATACTATTAAAATATTTTGAAACTTTAAGCTTTATTGCTTTATTTTATCCTTGAATATGGAGTTTAAACAAGAAATGATATATCTGCTAGTACATTAAAATTAATCAAAACAAAGACGAAATAAAAACGCGATCAGAAAAGAGAAAAAGACGAGACAAGGAACGGCAAACAACTGATTGTTAAGGATGTGTCGTCAAAAGAAATTGTCCTAACTGTTTATTGGGGTGAACAAATATTTGCCTCCTCTTTCAAAAACTTTACGCCTTATAACATGATTTATTCCTTCAAAATGTCCTGAATTAGTTTCTATAATACACATGCGAGATTAAACCGTATTAATACGTTGTTTGTATTACTTTAAAATAAAATAGATGAAACAATGTAAAATAATGACTTCTATGAAGTTAAGAATTTAAATAAAAGTAGAACAAACTGTGCAAAGATTGCTAACTAACCCAAACTCTCAAAACAAATATTTCCACACAAAAAAATAATATGACAAACATTTTCGACCACGCATAACGTTATCTTTCCTACGTTTATATGAGCAACTAAAAGTAATAAAAAGAGCTGCACAAAAACAATTACTACCAACCTCTAAAACTAAATTTCTTGCATGTTGTTGAATATCTTACAATGGTTAATTGTTTATCTATAAAAAAACTGACAATAATAATTGAATTGAATACAAATGAAGGGAATAGTAATTGAATAAACAAAACTACTTGACCATCAAAAAATATACAACTGGAGATTTGATGGTTACACCTTGTTTATAAAGGGAACTAAAGGATGTAGTAACAAAACAACTCAAGACGTAATTAGTGATGAGGTCGTTTACACTTTCTTGTTGAAAGGAAACAGGTAGTAAATCATGACTTGATGGCAAGAACGTTGTCGGGGTAATAACACTGAAACTTGAGCAAAAAAACAGAACAAAAGAAAGGGATATGTAACCTACACAATAGAATCACGATTTTATCAAATCAAATCCCAGTTAAGGTATTCGTTTGAAGAGGTAAACTGAAAGACCAATTACATAAAAGAATAGTTTGGTTTCATTTATTACACAACATGATAACTAAATTTGTATCACCGTAGTACTTTTCACGAATAAAATTATATTAATAAAAAATTCAATAATAAAACTAAAAAATGAATTAGAGATTCTAAACAATAAATATAAAATACTAAATGATTTTACTTAGTTTAATATTTTTAGATATTAACATTCGTAGTGTTAAATAAAAACTTAACATTCGTAGTGGAACAACAGTTTCAAGTTTTTAAAAAACTTATTTCAGAAAAGCTGTTTCAGAAATAAATCCCATTCTCAGGTACTTATCAATTTATAAAATGTGCAACATATATTATCAGAAATCGCAATAACAAAATTCAAAACTTATATAACATATTTTATTTTTTCTTAGATTACAGGTCATTTGTAAAACTTTGTGAGTTCTTTGGGAGAGCAGTATGATTCTGACAATTCAATTGAGGTTTACCTTTACATGCACTTTGTATGGATCTATCGTATGAATCTGTCTACCTGATAAGATTTTACAGACCACCCGAGTCATTCGTGTACGACTAAACCACAATTAATTGACTTGTCAGTAACAGACTGGTCTGAATGAAGGCCTGAATAATAACTATGTGGGACCTATGAACAAGTTAATGTTGCATAACAGTTATATTTTATGTTAGACAATTTTAACCATTTTTTTTTTACTAAAAGTGTACCTAACTAGGTAAATGTCAAGCTCTTCATAAGGTTTATTTTGGTCCATACGAGAAGATTTTATTCAAAGTTATCTCTTTCGTGTTATTAAGTAAAGTATAGAGTTTAAATTGTATAACGTCCAACAAATTGTCAACATCTTCAAAACTCAGCAGACAGTTTTTTAAGTTTTAAGGATTTTTAGCTTCCTATAAAAGAGAAAGTTTGTGCAATGTTTTTTTTTTTCATAGTTTATTAAATTTACTCTTGTGCTTATTTAACAGCTAAATGAGATGTCCAAAAGTACCTAAAATGGTTTGCGAAAATTACAGGTTCATCCCATTTCATCAAAATCTTGTTACAATTTTACACACATACAAGAATTGGTCTTTTAATATTATTAGATTCTAGATAGTTCAATTTTACGTAAATCCATCACATTTTAATTCTTTACAAATTACACCCCGATCCCATAAACCCTCTATAGAATTAGGAAAGGTTGAGAGATTATAAAAATGTGTATTGAAACCCACCCACCACCAACCAGACATTCTAACTTCTTTATATATTATAAATGATAAAATATTAATGCCAATACACAACAGAGAAAATAGCTTTAGTGATTTCACCTTCAGTTTTATAAAAGTACATCAACAAAGGTAAAATTATGTTTTATATCCACACGTCTCATCGTAGGGTACTTAACTTGTATTGTATGGCATTTTACTATCAACTTTTGTTATTATGTTTGTTTTATGAGATATGTGTTAGTCCTAAGTTCACACTGGATTGTAATCATGTTATATATGTCTGACACATCTCTGTAAACAATTTAGCTTTGTTTTAATTTTATTTTACAATTACGAAGTAAGGACAGTAATTTGGTTGGCAATGGAATTTCTATTTCGTTTTTATTGCTTACAGTTTTGCGTATATGGACATACGTTTAGTGTCTATCTATCCCTCTCTCTGTGTGATTTTTATATTATGTTTTTAGTAGTTTTCAAATATTTGTGTGTCTTATAGAAAAGGATAATTTTATTTTCAGTTATAAAAACATTGCCGGTCACTAGATTAAAGAATGACTGACAATTATTTTGTATAAGAACAATGTCGTTTGTAGTTATTTATAGCAAATTTGACTCTATCATATATAGGCTACGTTTTACGGAGGATATAATGTCACAGGATAGCAAATCAATGTCCTTTTTTATGTGGATATATTTGGAAGTTCCATGAGTCCAAAAAAATGCTATTGGAGTTATGTATTAGTGTCTGTCTGTCTGTCTATCGGCTGTGGAATGCTGTACAACTCAAACGTTTACACCAATTCTAATAAAATTTGGTATGTAAGAATATTTTGGACACAACTCTGAACATATTTTGATAAATCAAAACGTTGTACAGCTACCATAAGGGGAAAAAAACACAAAATAACGACTTCCTCAAAATCGGCCATTTTGACCAAATATTGCCGGAACCAAAACGAAATGTATATTCACTATTGTGAAACTTTAATACAATTTAAGCTTTTTGTAAATAGAATAAATTTTATTATAACGTGTTTTTGTAATTTGTGTTTTATTTTTATTTTATCCAGGATACTAATTGAAGCATAACTTTGTAAGCGCCAAAAATGTCTACCACATTTTCTTGAATGATATCATTTATAGCCCCAGGGAAAGAAGAAAAAAAATCAACATACCGCTTTCATTAATATTGTCGTATGTACCTAGCGGTCACAAACATTAAAATAAAAATATGCAATTTGGTGTAGGGAAATATTGAGATGCTTATATCAAAACATGTTCAAATTCAGAAAAATCTAATGGAAAATATTAAGGTTTTTTTTAATCTTCATATTTTGTGTGTATATCAATTTAAATATTTGTTTTCGCCATTCCGACTACTGATTAATAATTAAATATATTATAAGACTTACCGTCACAATAGTCTAATTTATCTGTAGTTATCTCACTACGGCCGTTTCGGCTATTCAGCCATTTTCAAGTTCTATGCGGGTATTACCGTTGTCTTAGTTTAAAATAGAAACCACGAACACACGACACATCACAAACACACAAGTTCTTTATACATTTAAAACATTTAAAACATGATGTAGTAGGCCCACTGTCACAACGCGTACTGTCAATGTTAGTCTCCTGCGCACGGTGGTAGGTATGGGGTGGGGTGGTTTAGTTCTTATCTAATTGCTTTATGATTGTGTCATAAATTAGATGCGAGTCAAATTTTAATTTTTCATTTAATAGGGAACTATTGTTGTTCTTTGTTCGTTTATATATTTCATACTCCTCCAATGCGTTCATAAGTTTCCCTTTCTCACAATGGTGAAGTATTTTCATTGTTTCCTCGATGACTGAGTATTTATGATCCGTTTGGATTATATGTTCTGTAAACTTTGACTCGACTTTTGCTGGATTAGTCAGTTGTGAAGCTGTTGGTATGTGCTCTTTAAATCTTTGTTTAAAGGACCTTCCAGTTTGTCCTATATATGTTTTTACACAATCAGAGCATGATAATTCGTAGATTCCCGTGCTCTCAAATTTGTTATCATGAGTCTTCCTTATGTTTAAAGCTTTTCGCAGATTATTTTTAGTTTTAAATGTAGTTATGTAGCCCTGTTTTTTAAATATGTTCCTTGTTATATGTTCTAAATCCTTGTTATAATCTATCACAACGTATTTTTCTTTTTCTTCTTTTTCTTTTTTATTTTTTTTTTATTTTTGTTTAGGTGTTTGTTTTCCTGTTTTTTATATAATCTGTCGACCATATATGGGTCGTATCCATTTCTGATGGCTATGTGTTTTATAATATTTAATTCTTCTTGGAAGTCTTCATGGTTCATAGGTGTCGTTCTTAATCTATGTATTAGGCTATTATATGCTGCTAATTTGTGAGGTATCGGGTGATTTGATGTAGCGTGGATAGTGTGGTCTGTTAGTGTTGGTTTCCTGTATATTTTGAACTGGTGTTTATTATTTAATTTTGTTATGGTAAGGTCGAGATAATTAATGGTATTGTTAGTTTCTATTTCAGTTGTGAATTTTAAGTTTGGGTGTATATTATTTAGGTATGATTCTAACGTGTGGATCTGTCTCTTTGTGCCATGGTATAATACTAATATGTCATCAACATACCTATGGTAGTATTGAATTTTATCTAGATGTTTGTTTTCTTTATTCATTATTCTATTGTTCTCGATATTATTAAGAAATATTTCGGCCATGATACATGACAATGGGCTCCCCATAACTAGGCCGTCATTTTGGCTGTAATATTCATTATAAAATTGAAAGTAATTCTGTGATAAGCAAATACTCAGTAGATTGGTTAACTCTGTAATTTGATTTTCTCCCAAACTTTTGTTGTCTTTTAATAGTTTTATCAATATGGCGATGGTTTCTTTTACAGGGATGTTTGTGTAAAGATTCGTTATGTCAAATGATACTAGGTTTGATCCGGTTTTAATATGCATGTCTTTTATTTTATTAATTAAATCGTAGCTACTCTTTAGACTGTGATTCTTGTCAAAATGTATGTTTTTGCGAATTATTCTATCCAGAGTTTTTGCTATTCGGTAAGTCGGTGCACTTTTGAAGTTTACTAGTGGTCTAATTGGATTGTCGGGTTTATGAATTTTTGGTAATGATGTTAGAAAAGGTGCCCTGGGTTTTATCATTTTGTTATATTTTTTGTTTTCATTACTTATTAGATATTTGGATGTATTGATAGCGTTTTTAATTTGTTGGTTGTAATCCTGGGTTGGGTCCTTTTTTAATTTAACAATATTATTTTCGTTAAAGAACTGTATTGTTTTCTTTACATAATCTGCCTTGTTCATAATTACCGTTGTATTGCCCTTGTCTGCTTTTGTTATGATGACGTCATTAGTTTTAATTTTGTGACGAATCCCTGATACAATTATTTGGTCATGGAGCTTGTTTAGATGATTAGATTTGTTGTTGATCTTCTTGATAGCATTGTTTGTTTTATTGTTTATCAATACACGAATACTGTTTTGTTTCTCTTTGGGTAAAGATTGGATGGCGGACTCTGTACTTATAAGAGATTTTACAGAACATATAATCCAAACGGATCATAAATACTCAGTCATCGAGGAAACAATGAAAATACTTCACCATTGTGAGAAAGGGAAACTTATGAACGCATTGGAGGAGTATGAAATATATAAACGAACAAAGAACAACAATAGTTCCCTATTAAATGAAAAATTAAAATTTGACTCGCATCTAATTTATGACACAATCATAAAGCAATTAGATAAGAACTAAACCACCCCACCCCATACCTACCACCGTGCGCAGGAGACTAACATTGACAGTACGCGTTGTGACAGTGGGCCTACTACATCATGTTTTAAATGTTTTAAATGTATAAAGAACTTGTGTGTTTGTGATGTGTCGTGTGTTCGTGGTTTCTATTTTAAACTAAGACAACGGTAATACCCGCATAGAACTTGAAAATGGCTGAATAGCCGAAACGGCCGTAGTGAGATAACTACAGATAAATTAGACTATTGTGACGGTAAGTCTTATAATATATTTAATCAATTTAAAATAGACGAATTTAATAGAATTTGCAGATTTCAACTCCAAAGTAACTGTGTTATTCGTACAGTTAGAAAATTCCTTCATACCAAACACCAATACAAGCATAACTAATGGATGCTCCTTAGCAAAAAACTTTCGAGGCTCGGCAGGGTCAAGAAACGCACATGAGTGAAGCGGTGGAGACTACACATATCTACGAGACTCATTATGGCCTACCCAAGAAGAGAAATTAATAATATACACAATTACGAAACTTAGAAAACCACCACTAATTGTTAAGCGAACTTAACGTACTGAGTGAGATAGCCTGATCTACAAATACAATTTAACATTTAGTACAATTCAACGAACTAACTTTTGGGTAGGTTTAGAGGATTTGCTTGTGTTACATTATTTGATGGGGCTTGGTAAGTTATATGACGACACCCATCAACTTGTTTATCTTATATAGAGAAATTTATGAAATACGTCAAAAAAAGATGTAGAAGTTTTCATAAAATATATCTTTTCATGTGTCCGTGTGTCAAACGAATTTTTTTTTTGAATTTGACTGTCTGAAAAATATTTCTACCAATTTGTCACTCAAAACGATACAAATAAAATTTTTTTGAACTAGTTCCAAACGGCCTCTGTGTGGTAACGCGTTCGTAATGAAATATCAAATAAACAAGACTTACCTTGAGAACCTGTTTATGAAGCAAACGATACAAGCATAGGCCCTTACATATATATATATTTATATATATATATATATATATATATATATATATATATATATATATATATATATATATATATAATGACGACGCCCATGATTCATTATTACAGTTCAATAACTACCGAAATTACATTGTGCATTGTGTGGACCATTAGTTTTGGCTCGTTTTAATTTGGTTGTATAATGAGAAAGTTTTTGAAAATTACACATTTATTAAATACACGAATGATGGCCAAATTCTGAATAAATTATCTGAATAAAATAAACGATTGAATAACCACGTCTTGCCATGTCAGAGTATCAGCTGCTTGTCGAGTGTTATTTAAAAATGTATTAACCTTCCCGTGTTATGGATAGACATCCAATATAGGTGATCATATGTTGCCGGCAAACGTTCGTGTTTTTGCAATATTCTAATATAAACATCCAAAGTAATGCCAACTTCCTTACAGAAACACCAATATGGAACTATAAAATGTCCAATCCATTTGTATCTTCCTCTATAGACATATGTAAACTTGTATTCTATATTTGTGAATTTTTGGTGTTTAGGCACATGATGTTCGAACTTTTTATTTATTTTTACTCAAAATGTTTAAGTAAAACCTTAGAGAATTTTAAAAAAACATAAAAAACCAAATGTTTTCTTCTTGTTTAAAGACGAATAATCTTTCGGTCATCATCACCTTAATATTATGAAGAAAAAAACATAAAATAAAAAGTAACGTCAGGGTTGGAAGAGAACAAGAGTTGATCAGGAAAGTTTGTATGAAAGATGAAAGGGTAGGATCATAACCAAGACTAGTTGAAAAAGGTGTATATAAATTTAGGATCCCTCTGAATTGCCACGACCATACTCTTATACTAAGACCCGAAGGGTAATTCTAAATATCGCTAAAAATACTGATTAAGGTGCTAAAAAGAAATAGAGTTGGATTCACCCCTAAACATTACAACCAGAAAATATTATATATACTGTATATACATACACCCCCCCCCCACACACACACCCTTTATTATGAAAACGAATCAAAGACAGTATTTTACTTAATTTCATATCAAAATACTGTTTTTTAAAGAATTTATTATTTTTTTAACACAATACAAAAATAAATTACGTGGTTGAAATATATCAAATAATATTACTACTAAATAAACTTTTTTTTTTTAATTGATTAAAAAGGGATACTAATTTGTATTAAGACAGGATTTCTAAAAATTATTAAAACCGATTTTAATGAAAAACAAACACAATATTTAGTAAATTCTACAATTTATTTGAGTCTTGCCGACCATGGTTTCGCCAACAACGGCATTTACAAGGCAGCTTAACAAAGACTAAGGAAAAATATAGAAACTAACATATTATTACTACAAAAGGAAGAACAGTTACTTAGCTAGGGTAGGGGAGGGGGGGAGGTAAGAGCAAGGGAAACATGTGGTCGTACGGAAGACAATGGTTTTAACAACGGTGAATTTGACAAAAATTCCACCTGATCATTAAGTACTAGTTTGGAGTCTTTACAAAATATTCTCTTAATCTCTAACATTTCTAATAAATTTAATTTCTTACTTTTAACATTAACATGGAGAATCTCAAACTTAACATTATTCAAAAAATCAGACACTACATGAGTTTTTAATGATCAGGTGGAATAAGTACTACTAGTACTTAATGATCAGGTGGAATTTTTGTCAAATTCACCGTTGTTAAAACCATTGTCTTCCGTACGACCACATGTTTCCCTTGCTCTTACCTCCCCCCCTCCCCTACCCTAGCTAAGTAACTGTTCTTCCTTTTGTAGTAATAATATGTTAGTTTCTATATTTTTCCTTAGTCTTTGTTAAGCTGCCTTGTAAATGCCGTTGTTGGCGAAACCATGGTCGGCAAGACTCAAATAAATTGTAGAATTTACTAAATATTGTGTTTGTTTTTCATTAAAATGGAGTTCTACCAAGTACCATCGGTCAATAGTGTAAATCGTATAAAAGAAGCCAGTACAGCTCGTCTGACCGTTTTGCTTAAGAGATTAAGGAAGAAGAAAGCATTGTCATCTCAACATTTATGGTTTATTTCACAGTGTCAAAAGAAGATGTAGTGCCTAAATTCGCTTGTGTTAATTTCAAAACCTTTAGTGAGGGGGGTAAGTTTGCTAAAAATATAGCTCAAAAAGCGTGGTTAAAGTTTGAAGTTAAAAAGTGGTACGGTATTAGGGATAATGTATGTGAACATTTATTATTGATTCATAGTGAATTAACCTTTAGGCTACATCCTGTAGAATTTGATATGCTTGACATGAAGATTTGTTAATGACATTCATGAATTAATTAATGCTAAATATCTATCACAAAAACAGAAACTAGATAGGCTTGTTAAGGAACATACTGGATTTAAAAATATATCTTCACATATTTCAGAACCTAAAATTTACAATAGGGTAGTCAATTTATCAGATGTTCAGTTTAATGATGTAGAAACCGGGTTGTTGTCCAAAGGTTTTAAATACGCACCTGTATCACAACCAGATGCGTCTCAATTTGAAAACCTAGCTTTAGACTCGGATTTAGCAATAAATAATGATATTACAACTAAACACATTTGTGCTAATATAATTAAAAATAATTTTTTGGCTTGTGATAATACCAAATTTAGTAATAAAGACAATAGAGTAATTAAAGATATTAAGAAAAAGTTAGTTGATAACAACCTGGTGGTAACTAAAGCAGATAAAGGTAATTCTATAGTTATTTTACCCTCAGATAATTATTGTAAAAAAGTGGATAATTTGTTAGAAACCAATTCGTTTGTACAATTAAAGAAAGACCCAACAAAAGAAAAAACCAAAATTGTTAAATTGACTGTAGCTCATAATAAATGTATTTTTAGTGATTTTCATTCTAAAACTCTTCCTGTAATGAATAGTATGGCTCCCAGATTATATGGTTTGATTAAACTGCACAAACCCGATATTCCGATCCGTCCAGTTGTTTCCTTTGTACAGTCCCCTTCATATAATCTGGCTAAATTTACCAATACCTTTTTAAAGAAAATTTCACAATTTCAACCTAAATTTGGATTAAAAAACTCATTAGAATTAGTAAATAAGATTAAAGATATTAAAGTGCCTCTTAACGCTAAAATTGTGTCATTTGACGTTAAAAGTTTGTTCACAAGTATTCCTGTCCAAGAGTGTTTGAATAGTGTTGAAGCATTATTAGATCATACCAAAGTTGACCCTTGCACATCTATAGAATTGATTAATGTAATTAAAGTATGTCTCGATCAAAATTATTTTAAATTTCAAAACAAGGTTTTTGCTCAAATCGATGGTTTGGCAATGGGGTCTCCCCTATCTCCATTGCTAGCTGAGATTTTTATGGACAAATTTGAATCAACACTCTTTGACAGTAATAACCCATTTAACGCCAACATTAAATACTGGTATAGATATGTAGATGATGTTTTGTGTTTATTTGAAGGATCTGACCGCCAGCTTCAATTACTGTTTAATTATATGAATTCTATTAATGAGGCAATACAATTCACTATGGAAATCGGTTTACAAAATCAAATAAATTTTCTAGACCTCACTATAAAAATTGAAAATGGTAAGCATAGTTTCAGTATTTTTAGAAAACCTACGTTTACTGACAATATTATACATTCTACCTCACAACATCCTTTTAGTTACAAAATGGCCGCCTTCCATAGTATGTTGCATCGTCTCATCAACATTCCTATGTCTAATAACGATTATTGTACGGAATTAAATTGCATAAAACAAATTGCTTTTAATAATGATTATGATGTTAACCTCATAGAAAAAATTTTAAAAACTAAATTAAAAAATAAAGCTAAATCACTTATTTTTCCAACCGTAGAGTCTAATAAATTACAAAAATGGCGTAGAATTAACTATATTGGTAAGGTTAGCTATGCGGTTGGGAATGTATTAGAAAACGAAAATCATTGTAAACCAGCTTTTTATTGCAAAAACAATTTAGGAAAAATGTTACTAAATTGTAAAGATAAAATAGATAACATGCAAAAAAGTGGAGTTTATAAATTAACTTGTAATATCTGTAATGCAGTTTATGTAGGCCAAACAGGCCGTAGTTTTAAATGCAGGTTAATGGAACACGAAAGAAATTGGCGGTTGGGTCATAATGAATCTAGTTTTTCTAATCATTTAAAAACTCATGTAGTGTCTGATTTTTTGAATAATGTTAAGTTTGAGATTCTCCATGTTAATGTTAAAAGTAAGAAATTAAATTTATTAGAAATGTTAGAGATTAAGAGAATATTTTGTAAAGACTCCAAACTAGTACTTAATGATCAGGTGGAATTTTTGTCAAATTCACCGTTGTTAAAACCATTGTCTTCCGTACGACCACATGTTTCCCTTGCTCTTACCTCCCCCCCTCCCCTACCCTAGCTAAGTAACTGTTCTTCCTTTTGTAGTAATAATATGTTAGTTTCTATATTTTTCCTTAGTCTTTGTTAAGCTGCCTTGTAAATGCCGTTGTTGGCGAAACCATGGTCGGCAAGACTCAAATAAATTGTAGAATTTACTAAATATTGTGTTTGTTTTTCATTAAAATGGAGTTCTACCAAGTACCATCGGTCAATAGTGTAAATCGTATAAAAGAAGCCAGTACAGCTCGTCTGACCGTTTTGCTTAAGAGATTAAGGAAGAAGAAAGCATTGTCATCTCAACATTTATGGTTTATTTCACAGTGTCAAAAGAAGAATGTAGTGCCTAAATTCGCTTGTGTTAATTTCAAAACCTTTAGTGAGGGGGGTAAGTTTGCTAAAAATATAGCTCAAAAAGCGTGGTTAAAGTTTGAAGTTAAAAAGTGGTACGGTATTAGGGATAATGTATGTGAACATTTATTATTGATTCATAGTGAATTAACCTTTAGGCTACATCCTGTAGAATTTGATATGCTTGACATGAAGATTTGTAAGTACATTCATGAATTAATTAATGCTAAATATCTATCACAAAAACAGAAACTAGATAGGCTTGTTAAGGAACATACTGGATTTAAAAATATATCTTCACATATTTCAGAACCTAAATTTTACAATAGGGTAGTAAATTTATCAGATGTTCAGTTTAATGATGTAGAAACCGGGTTGTTGTCCAAAGGTTTTAAATACGCACCTGTATCACAACCAGATGCGTCTCAATTTGAAAACCTAGCTTTAGACTCGGATTTAGCAATAAATAATGATATTACAACTAAACACATTTGTGCTAATATAATTAAAAATAATTTTTTGGCTTGTGATAATACCAAATTTAGTAATAAAGACAATAGAGTAATTAAAGATATTAAGAAAAAGTTAGTTGATAACAACCTGGTGGTAACTAAAGCAGATAAAGGTAATTCTATAGTTATTTTACCCTCAGATAATTATTGTAAAAAAAGTGGATAATTTGTTAGAAACCAATTCGTTTGTACAATTAAAGAAAGACCCAACAAAAGAAAAAACCAAAATTGTTAAATTGACTGTAGCTCATAATAAATGTATTTTTAGTGATTTTCATTCTAAAACTCTTCCTGTAATGAATAGTATGGCTCCCAGATTATATGGTTTGATTAAACTGCACAAACCCGATATTCCGATCCGTCCAGTTGTTTCCTTTGTACAGTCCCCTTCATATAATCTGGCTAAATTTACCAATACAT
Source organism: Aphrophora alni (assembly GCA_963513935.1). Taxonomy (NCBI): domain Eukaryota; kingdom Metazoa; phylum Arthropoda; class Insecta; order Hemiptera; family Aphrophoridae; genus Aphrophora; species Aphrophora alni. The sequence goes on from OY740777.1 coordinate 33,802,776, forward strand.
TTTTAAAGAAAATTTCACAATTTCAACCTAAATTTGGATTAAAAAACTCATTAGAATTAGTAAATAAGATTAAAGATATTAAAGTGCCTCTTAACGCTAAAATTGTGTCATTTGACGTTAAAAGTTTGTTCACAAGTATTCCTGTCCAAGAGTGTTTGAATAGTGTTGAAGCATTATTAGATCATACCAAAGTTGACCCTTGCACATCTATAGAATTGATTAATGTAATTAAAGTATGTCTCGATCAAAATTATTTTAAATTTCAAAACAAGGTTTTTGCTCAAATCGATGGTTTGGCAATGGGGTCTCCCCTATCTCCATTGCTAGCTGAGATTTTTATGGACAAATTTGAATCAACACTCTTTGACAGTAATAACCCATTTAACGCCAACATTAAATACTGGTATAGATATGTAGATGATGTTTTGTGTTTATTTGAAGGATCTGACCGCCAGCTTCAATTACTGTTTAATTATATGAATTCTATTAATGAGGCAATACAATTCACTATGGAAATCGGTTTACAAAATCAAATAAATTTTCTAGACCTCACTATAAAAATTGAAAATGGTAAGCATAGTTTCAGTATTTTTAGAAAACCTACGTTTACTGACAATATTATACATTCTACCTCACAACATCCTTTTAGTTACAAAATGGCCGCCTTCCATAGTATGTTGCATCGTCTCATCAACATTCCTATGTCTAATAACGATTATTGTACGGAATTAAATTGCATAAAACAAATTGCTTTTAATAATGATTATGATGTTAACCTCATAGAAAAAATTTTAAAAACTAAATTAAAAAATAAAGCTAAATCACTTATTTTTCCAACCGTAGAGTCTAATAAATTACAAAAATGGCGTAGAATTAACTATATTGGTAAGGTTAGCTATGCGGTTGGGAATGTATTAGAAAACGAAAATCATTGTAAACCAGCTTTTTATTGCAAAAACAATTTAGGAAAAATGTTACTAAATTGTAAAGATAAAATAGATAACATGCAAAAAAGTGGAGTTTATAAATTAACTTGTAATATCTGTAATGCAGTTTATGTAGGCCAAACAGGCCGTAGTTTTAAATGCAGGTTAATGGAACACGAAAGAAATTGGCGGTTGGGTCATAATGAATCTAGTTTTTCTAATCATTTAAAAACTCATGTAGTGTCTGATTTTTTGAATAATGTTAAGTTTGAGATTCTCCATGTTAATGTTAAAAGTAAGAAATTAAATTTATTAGAAATGTTAGAGATTAAGAGAATATTTTGTAAAGACTCCAAACTAGTACTTAATGATCAGGTGGAATTTTTGTCAAATTCACCGTTGTTAAAACCATTGTCTTCCGTACGACCACATGTTTCCCTTGCTCTTACCTCCCCCCCTCCCCTACCCTAGCTAAGTAACTGTTCTTCCTTTTGTAGTAATAATATGTTAGTTTCTATATTTTTCCTTAGTCTTTGTTAAGCTGCCTTGTAAATGCCGTTGTTGGCGAAACCATGGTCGGCAAGACTCAAATAAATTGTAGAATTTACTAAATATTGTGTTTGTTTTTCATTAAAATGGAGTTCTACCAAGTACCATCGGTCAATAGTGTAAATCGTATAAAAGAAAACCGATTTTGTTATAATCGATTATTGTAGATCATGTATCAAAGACGTTTCCGACATTGTCATTGAAAATCGTATGAGTTAATAAAACTATTATTTGTAAGAAATTGTATTCAAGTTTTATTTTAATTTTTGAACTGATTTCGATCAAAGTTTGTTAAGAATGCTGAAGGATAGAGATCCCAACCAAAGTATTTAAAAATAAAATTTCTGCTTGTGAGTTATTGACAATAAATCTACACACTTAAATATCACTTTTATCCATCGTAAATTGTAAATTTAATTCGCAGGAACTCTGCCAGTTTGACGTACTAAATCATATATACCAGTAATAGAGATACATTCAACAATAATAATGTTATATAAACAATTAGTTTGAGCAAAACCTTATTTTAATCTTAGCAATGGCTTATTATTTACATTTATGGAGACGTTTTGGGGTTCCTTTATCTTCGATTCCTACTTGGTACTCTGAAATGAAAATATAACAAATATATATATAATACGACAATGCTAAAATTCACAGAAGATTGTACTAAAAATAGTAATGTAGATCCTTACACATATAATTGTTATAACAATTTTAATAACTAGATCAATAAATAAACAGTATGCAATAAATTCATTAGGATATTTGGCAATATTTTAATTACAACAAAGTACAAAACAAATTCAGTTTCAACTTCGGATAACGTAAAAATAATTAGTAATATTTTTGTGATGGTGGGGAGAGAGGTGGCACATATCTCCACCACGACCCTGCAACTAGTAATCATCTCATATTTGTTCATGGTTGATATGAAACTTGTGAGGTTAATGGAATCAGTACTTCTAAAACCTCCAGATTCACAGATGCCCTACCGAATTTACCGAAAACAGTTCAAATTTATTTGTACAGAAGAAGTTCTCCTGATTCCTTTCATTGGAGCAGAACCCATTCACACTGTTCCTTAAACCCCATTTTCTTAAGTTTCTATCTCACAGTGCAGTGACCATTAAATAGATTTATCATCAGCCTCAAGTTTTTTGTGCACAGTGATAAATACCCAGTGATAGTTTTTTCTTTCCCTTTCAAGCCCAATGGAAGGTCTCAAAATATCTCTGCCGAGACCTCAACTACGCTTCTTAGTTTTCTCTCAGACTTTATAAAAATAAGTTTAATGTAACATGTAAATTAACGTAAGGCATAACTCACCACAAATTAACTCTTGTGATCAGCAGGGAAAACACGGAAATAAACTAAAGAATCTAACGTTCATATAAATTTGGATTTAAATTGAAAGACAATCAAATATAGCGTACATTTATTTCATCTAAATGTAAAGAACAATACTGGAGTAATAATATGAAACCTAGTCATAGTAACGGAAATCTATAAAATACCTGCGGGAATTCTTACTGGCCAAATTATTTACCGAGGCAAAGCGATAGGGGTGGGGAAGATATGCCAACCCTACAAATATTGGGAAAACAAAGGAACGTCTGGAATTTTTTCCGAATTGGAATCCATTGTTAGTATATTCAAGAATGTCTGTGTAATTAAGTTCTCAATTACGGCAGAATATCTTTCTATATACACGCTATGTCAGTTAGCTTAGAAACACTAAGCACAGTTTGTACTGCCAACCCAACTGAGCTGTGGATTACAACTATATTAATATTTAATTAAAACTGTTTACAGATTGCAGTTCTATACTGCAGTTTATAATATTAAACAGCTTATAAGCTTCCTCTTGGTTATGAAAAATGTCAACTGAACTTCACAAATTATCAAAAAACAAGAGGACAGAAAATCGATTTAGTAATTGTATGTCATTTGATAAAATTAGTTTTTATATTTCTGAAACTAGTGTTTTTATAATTTGAGGTAATTTACCTCAAGTAAACACCTTTCGAGGGTTGAACGTAAATATTTAATTAGAACCTGATCTTCACACCCCCCCTTCTTGGAACATTTTAATGGTAAAAGAGTAGCCTTAGTTACGTGACTAATTTGAGAACTCCTGTTGATATTTGATTTATCAATTTTTTATAATATTTTCAAATTTTGGTCGCGTTCTTGAATTTGAATATTTTTTTTACAACAGATTAGGATCGTGTAACACATTGATTTTATTTTCAACAATAAATTTAGTGGAAAAAATAATGTTTGTTGTTGGTTTCTTATTACTTCTTTCTTATTAGTTGAAATTAGACTTATTTTTATACTTCCAAATTCATGTTTAAATGTTTTTTTTTTTTTTTTTTTTTTTTTTTTTTTTTAGAAATGATACTGCGTAGTGCGTACAACAATCGGCTTTTTCATTATAACAGATTCAAACCATTTAGAAATTATAATTTTTTTGTAACTTTCTCATCATCTTGAATGTCATAAATAAAAAAAACTAGAAAATTAAAAAATTGGTTCCACTCTTTAGATAGACATTGAAATCTTATGCGCTATCATGTATTATAAATAGTTTTAAACATTAAATAGGGTAAACAACTTTCAACATTTAAAAGTTGATCATCAATATGGATCAATCAGTTAGCTAAATGTTATAATAAAATAAAATAATCCTTTGGAAGTCTAAAAAAGGAAAGGAGCCCTATTCCATTCAATAATCCTGCGCGAACTTCTATTATCGGTAGTTCAAAACTCCCATTTGTGCACTTCGGAATTGAAGAGAGTACCTAATACACTTAATAAAGCATATGGACTCTCTAGACTGATCCTGGACAAGACCTTCAATTTGCACGGATTGTAGGAAAAATGGAAAAGTTAACCTTAGGCCAGTTGTGGCCCGGGGAGTCTCCAACAACGAAAAACTCCCGGTTGTTGCGGAGTCCCGCTAACCTCCGAAGACTAAGCCTACTCTCACCTCCCCTTACCTTTGGCTAGGCGCCTCCTGTACGAGATCTGGGAAGTGGATAAGTCACCACGACGTTGTCCCCAAGGGTATAGTTCTATAAGTGGACTGAAATTAGCTGGGATGAAGATGCTGCCTGTGGCAGTGTAACATGCAGTTACTTAATATAAAACACCTTTTAAAGAAGACTACAATTGACTGAAAAATAAATGTAACTGTAAAAATAACTGTAAAAATAAATTTTACAAGTTGTTTATTGTAAAATAAATGTAATTCAGAAGATAAATAACAACTAATATAAAGTAACACGTTAGATTTACAGGTTGTTCAGCATCTGTTAACGGTTTTGATTTAGGGATTACATCTATGTGTAAATGAAGTTTTGAAAAATAAGAAAAATTTTAGAGCACATTTATATTTAATAAAATTTATGAGAAATAATTATGTAACGATTAATTTTGGACCCCTTATATTTCTCAAATATTTTACAAGTTATTATCATTTTAACTCAAAAGTAAATTTTAAATGTTAACTTTTGTTTCAGGATTACGAGGTGGATCTCTATCTCCGACAGAAATGGCAAGATGAAAGACTAAAACACGCAGACATAACAGAAGTTCTGGACTTGAACGACCCCAACCTTGTGAAAGCCATCTGGAAACCAGAAGTATATTTCCCTAATGCTAAACATGCTGAATTCCAGTTTGTGACAGTTCCTAATGTATTGATACGTATTAATCCCGATGGTGAAATATTGTACATGTTAAGGTAAGTTGTGGTATGTTCGTAATACTGTACATGCTAAGTAAATTGTGGTATGTCCATAATACTGTACATCCTAAGGTAAGTTGTGATATGTCCATAATACTGTACATTCTAATGTAAGTTGTGGTATGTCCGTAATACTGTACATGCTAAGGCAAGTTACGGTATGTCCATTATACTGTACACGCTAAGATAAGTTGTGGTATGTCCGTAATACTGTACATGTTAAGGCAAGTTGTGGTATGTCCATAATACTGTATATGATAAGGTAAGTTGTGGTGTGTCCATAATACTGTACATGCTAAGGTAAAGTGTGGTATGTCCATAATACTGTACATTCTAAGGTAAGTTGTGGTATGTCCATTATACTGTACACGCTAAGATAAGTTGTGGTATGTCCACAACTGACATACAAACATCCAAACTGACAGGATGCATCCTGTACTATCTTAATTCTCCCAGCTACGTCATTTTAAAGTCTCTTATTTGCTGACATCGAGCATTAATAAAATGCTGTTTCTGTTTTCTCCTTAGTTTTCTTGCACTACTTCCTAACTTATTCATAACAGCTTCAGCCTGTAGGTTTTTCCTCTTACTCCATATGTCCCAGGCTCTGAATAAGAAGGCAAATATCAGCGAATACAGTCGTGATGATGAAATACTGTATTATTAAGGAGTAGTCTTGAGTTGTAAACTACAATGTGTGTCCCTCAAGTCATGAATATTAAGAGGAAAACTTTCTATCAGATAAATTGGTTTTGTTGTAGAAACTACGAATGTATATTATGGTTGGATTGTTGAGGTATAATTCTATATTTTAGGTCATTTATCATCTTGAAAAAACATATACATGTGTTTCGCTACATCTGTTAGTAATTTTGTTTTTAATCATTGTTTTTAATTTATTTTAAATTTGAGGGATTTGGAGACCAAATAAGATTAATTCAGAGACAAATTATTGAAGTCTATACTGAAAATACATAAATGTTAAATTGAATAATCATTAAAACTTAAAATTTTGTAAATGGTTTTGATCTATGCCTATCAAATTTTCTATTTCAAGATTTTTTTATAGTTATTTATTTCATTATTTAAACTTACAGGTAATTTCTGTTTATAATCTTATAAAAAACACATGCAAGAAAATCAATGAACTTAACAACATGAAAAAAATTACAGAAAATAAATTAAATAAATAATAAGAATCACAAAAGGCAAAACATGTTATGGGATTTCATCCTTTAAAAAAATAACAAAATAAAATTTTATAATGAAATAGCAATTTTATTTTACAGTTAGTGTTAAAAACGTTAGCATTGACTTATGTTTTTTAATGTTAGAAATAATTAAGTTTATTAGTGTGAATAATAAATTAGTCAAATCATAAGGTACGTATAAAAGATTTATTTATAAATTAATCAATTATTGTCACATGAGTTTTCCTAAAATATCCTTGCATTGAAAAGACTTAAAATCACAACCTTCCTTTTTATCAGTGTATTAAAATTTGTAATCCACTGATGAAACCTAATTGAATTGAAAGGTTTTTGTAATTACAACAATGGAACTGAAACAAAACTGTAAGACATCTTAGACTTAAATGTGTCTTGGATTAATATTAAAATTGTCTCAGCTTGATTTGCTGGAAAATATAAGCTTAAATGCTAAAGAGTTTCTATTTCATCCGTAAATTAAACACAATTTTAATTTGGTAAGTCTCTCCTTGTGGTTTTGAAAATAAATAAAAGTGCACTTCAATGTTTATCTAAATGAATTAACCAGTTCTGAATACTGTAAATACTATAAACTATTATGTGATAAATCTTCATCTATCTAAATTTATTTATTACTCAAAATATTGATGAATTACACTAGTTCGTTTCTTTTTACGTTTTCTCTTTTAAAAGAAATAACTTAAAATTCAATGAGAAAAATGTCTGTCATTTCTGTGCTTGAAATAAGAATGATATTTAATGTTGAGATGAACTTTATATATTTTCCCTAATATGACAATATAAGGGAAAAAATAATCAAACAAAATTGCTATCAATTTTCTACGTACTTTAAAAACAAATTAATTGGTCTTTTATTCAAATCGTATTCTGTTTTTTATCTCAGAGCAACTAATTTTAAAGAAATGTATTAACTTTCTATATAACATACTCTCAAGGGCGTTTTCATTTCAATAAATTTTCAAACGTCTATACACAATAAAAAGAAACCAAATAGAATTTTACTTTTTACAATCCAATTTAGACAAACTAAAGATAATTTGATCAAAATCTATTTGACATCTTGAAACAATCAACTTGAATCATGAACACTAAAGTTGGCAGAAACCATAAATTGTAGCTGGTTTAATTGTGTTTTGCTAAAACTTTCTTGTCAGCCACTAATCTCACTAAATAAATGTTCTCTAGTAGTCTCTAAGTGTACTTTAACAGCTCAAATTGTAAATCTAAAAAGCAATTTTATTTTACTTTCCGTTTCAATCTTACCTTCAAGTAACTAGTAAGTACTATATATTTACTTTACACAAATTTATTATTAGATAATATTAATTTATTAAAATTCCAACAATCGGAGTTTTACTTTAGTGAGCACGGGCGTGGCTATCCCGAGGGACCATAGCTGGATCCTTTTTTGTTGGATTAGAGCACTCTCTTTCGTGTTTCTTATCGGGTTTCTTAACCAACTCTTGTTTTTTGCGACAGAGTATTGAGAGCTTTGGGTCTTTTTTCACGTTCTCTTCTTTTTAATTGTTTTTGGTTTATATGGCGATAATAACCGAGAGTTTTTATACCTCTAAATAAGGTATTAAAAATAAGTACAGCTTTCTTTTTGTTTAAAATATTTCTATTATTTATTTATCTTTATAAACAAACATTACCTATTTCATGTTGGTGTAATACTACTTATATATTTATTTACTCAAGTGAGATTGTTCAAATTTCCATCACCAAATGTAATAAAACACATTATTCAACAACAACATGATGTTTCAGTGACTCTTATATCATCTTCAGCTGTTACACAAACTGTCTAATACTGAACTAAAAGTGGCTAGGCCAATGGTTCATCCAGATAGCAACAGTCTCTTCATGTAGCAGCACTTCTCAAAGTACAATAAATATACAGCTATTACAAAATAGCTTAACCAGTTGAACAATATATAACTAAAACCATTTATTTATTATTTAATTAATTACTTACTGAACTCAGAGCAGGCCATAAACTTTATGAAAACCAAATCACCAAATCCAAGCTATTAAATCGATTTACCTTGTTTAAAATAAATCAAGAAAGCATGATCATATCTTATAAGCATTGATTATTCATTTTATTAACATGTTTAAATGGGACACTTGACATCACTAGGGTATGTAAAAAAGAACACAAGACGTTTCGTAAGTATAAATCTACTGACGTTATCAAGAAATAAACTTAGACCAAAATAATTAGAAAATCATAATGTAACTAGGAAGAGTTAAAGATATGGTAAAATCTAATATAAACGAATATTAACTTAAGCTTCATACATAAATGTGACAATCCAATCAGTTAAACCAGCGTAACAGTAAGACTATTATGGATTCCGTTAATAAAAAACTATATTGGAAATAAAAATTCTTCTACCCTAATAAGGCAGACATTTTTTCCACTTTAATCCCCAGTAGAAATAATGACGAAAACGCGTCACTCCGGTAAACAGTTTAATTTTTTTTTTTTAATTTCCTTCCAGAATCAATACAGATACAAATATTAACACATCTATTACTGGTATTTTATACAATAGTAATCAGTGAGAGAGAAAAAAGAGAAAGAAAAACAAAAGCAAAACAAAAAAATTTAACAAATCTACAATAGACATAAAGTGTATATTGACCTGTACCATATTCTTAAATATATACACTTACGCACAATCATACTTACACAACTATACGTAAAACTAATATACACAGCTTATAACTAAAACATTTGCTTATCTAAACTAAAGTATAAAAAACATTTGCTTGAATAGAAAATGTAATATAGTTCAGAGAAAACCACCCCATTTCTCTGGAAGAGAAAAAAAACAAAGAAAAACACCCGGCTCCCCTAAAGGCGTAGCCCGCTTTGGGGATAGCCACTCGTACATATTGCGAAATAAAATATGACAGCAGTAAGACAAAATTAACCTAACAAGATATAGCTCCTAAAACAATAATTATAATTTACAAAGAGTTTTCTTTATCTTTTCCCAAAAATATCGGCGAGCATTCTACACAAATATTAACAATTTCACATGTTCTTACTTATCAAGAGAGAAAAAAAGTAAATAGCCAAATCATACTAAAATTGACACATATTCGAAAACATATGTAAGAGCAATAATTCATAAGGGTCACTATACTATTCAATAACTATTAACTACATACATTAATCAAGTGTTCAACCTTCTCCTGTTCAAAGGGCCAACTTTTCAATTTTCGCAAAAAAAGAAGAAATTGAATTTCCACTTTTGATGTGGCCAGGCAGAACATTAAATAATTTTGTTAATAATAGACTATTCACTTCGAACCACACCCTTTATTAGTCAGTTTATTGCCCTTTTTAGTATAGATATAGACTATGCTTGTTTTTGTAATAGTTTTGACTGCTCAGGCCTAGATAATAATGGGTTCTATTCTTACTATTTTCATATATCTCAAAGTTAATTTCTTGTGAAAATTTAACTAGAACTAAGTAAAAGGTGTATTATCACTAGTTAGTTTTAGGTTTTAGTTTTAGTTTACAACATCGTCCTGACTACTAGGGTACGTTGATGTTTATCATTTTTTTTCTCCATATTCTAGTTTTGTCCTTGATAACGGCAGTTGACTTATATTCTCGAAACGTTGTGTATTGATTTTTATTTACACACCTGATGGCGAAAATATCCGATTAAACCATAATAATAATATGCTTCTGTCTTTATGAAACATTAGCCTAGTCTCTTTTTATTGAGAAGCACAAAGTTTGTGTATGTTACAATTAATTGAAGATGATGACTTGGATATTAAAACCACCTTATTTCAAATAATGCGTTTGTTGTAGACAATAAGTAGGTTTTTATAAATTTGATGATTGAAGTTTCCATAAGAGTTGTTCATTTCAGGTGAATACTACTTAAATATTTATACACAAATTATTATTAATTATAATAGCGGTTTTTGAATTTTTTTTCTTTTCAGGTTAAAATTAACGTTCTCCTGCATGATGGATCTATCCAAATTTCCTTTGGATAATCAGATTTGTACAATGGAAGTTGCCAGCTGTGAGTATTTATACAAGTTTTATTGATTTGTTATAAAGTTTTTTAATTGAAATTCAGTTGTTGTTATCTCTCTAAAGGTAACTACCTAATGATTTGTATAGTTCAGGCCTCCACTTTATTTTAATAAATTGTAATATATATGTAATATATTAATGGATAATTACATAATGACTTAAGTTTGATTGTCTATAACTGATTAAATCTTCAATTTATTAAAAATAACAAAAGTAACGTATGTCTTGATACATTTCATTTAGTCTCTCTATCTAAGTATTTCGTTCAAAATACCATTATTAGGATCAGATTTAAATATGAAGTCAACATTTTGTTAAACTGAGAGTACAGACTACCACAAAGATCAAGCTAAAGAACGATGCAGTGCCCCATGTTACGAAGTCTAAAAACTTAAGGTCTAGCAATATTAGTTTTAATTTTAAACACATGTAAGCTAACGTGATTAAATTTGAAGATTCTAATTTAAAATTCCTACAAATAAAATTATAATGAAAACACATCCTCAGCGCATATCAGATTTGTTTAAGTACGAGCTTCTAGCGAAGTTTGTCAAGGTTTACCCCCCCCCTATTATTCCTGAATCGTTATATATTTTATTTATGGTAATATAAACGCTTATTTAGAATCGGTAACAATTCTCATTAAACTTCAAATTTTCCATTAACGTACAAATTTTTCATTGCGATATGAATATTCAACCAATAACAACTCAAACAGTCCAACCAATAAAAAGTTAAAATTTTTACAACTACAGTTCTGTAGTTTTTAAATCAGCTGATTTTCATTACTCATATTGTTTATTATTTCTAACCCAACTTATCTTAAGTAGAATTTTGTTGTACGTTGTGAGTTTTTTTTAGTTAAAAATAGTTTTAATGAATGATAGTAGCTGTGACGACGAAACTATCCCCTTTACTCCAACTACCATGTAGTTTCCATGTAGTGATGTAGTGCTCCTTCCACTAAATATATTAAAGTATAATAACTTCCTTAAAAATTGTGGCCTACTAATTTTTAAAATTGTAAAAATAATGTGCAAAAAAACAAGATGTATTTTAAGTCCTTAGAGTAATATTTTGCAGAAAATAAAAATTTAAAAAAAATTAATCAAATAAACTCAATGAAATTTTAAATATGTTGGAAATATAAACTGTTTATACTGAAGGAATCTTTAGTTTATTCTTCAAGGATATTCTCTGGCTATCATAATATACTTCCACCACCTACAAAAAGGTATGAGTTAAATTCATATGGAAATCATTTGTCTTTAACATTTTTAGGTATAAGCAAAGATGCAATTTTTAAAGATAGCATTTAGTAAAAACTAAATTGGCTATAGACAATCTCTTGCCTTTCAAATCAAAAGGGAAATAAATATGAGACAGTCTATACTCAATTCATGCACGGAAAAAAAAAATCATCTTCTGAGAAATTTCTGATTGTTTATGTTGGGGAATTAATTGTCGAATACAAAAAACCATTCTTGTAGTCAATATACAATACTCAAGTACACCATTTATATAAAATACTAACTAGACAATTAAACATATCGATATGCTGCAATATTATTGGTTTGTTAAAAAGGAAATCTGAAGGGTATTCAAGGAATAAAGTTGAAATATTTTTATTTTCGAATACTCTATATATTTCCCTTTCTGAAGTAGTAGCAGACAAATTAGTGTAAGCAAAGATTGTATATCGTTTAATACACTTCAAATTCGTGCGTTGATGCTATCGTTATGGGAGTTCTTCAACCCGGCACCAACCATTATATGTTATAAAAAAACACGTCGACCCGGCACTTGTCCCTTCACCGGCCGCCATGACAGTATGTCAACCCGGCACCAACCACCCATCTTACCCATTCCACCTACAATACTCCCCTTCAACCTCTCCTTTCTCTTTTTTCTTCTCTTAATCACCTCCCCTTTCCGTAAGGGGATTTTAAAATGAAGGTTTCTTCTCTCGCTGCAAATTTTAAGAAATTATGGCACGAGCTTCACTAAGGGATAGACAATAACAAAAGTGTGGCGGTTTTTTTTATTACGATTATAAATACTTTAACATTTATTATAGAAATAGGTTTGGTTAGGTTGTGGAGGGGGAACCTCGCTCGCCTACCTTTAAACTGCCTCGGTGCCGGGTTAAGTTGTGAAATTAGGAACGCCTGATTAACCTTATAGCGGTGGTCAGATTTGGTGCCGGGTAGACGTACCGTCATCGTTATTTTTATGACCCTGGCATAAAATACTATTTACTTTATATTTAAAAACGGGTTTAAGATATTCATATTTACAATTTACTAAAATTTTGTCGGAACAGCCCGAAATTAAGCATTTTATAACAGATTGGTGAACAATATTTTTATTTTATTTATTATTATTTTTTTTTTCAGATAACGGACCTGCATTTTTGAAGCGATACATTTTAATTAGTTCCTTAAAGGCTACCCTTGAGAAAAAAATTGAAATAAATCATAATACTTTAAGGATAAAATAAAGCAATAAAGCTTAAAGTTTCAAAATATTTTAATAATATAAATGAGCTACAATTGTTTCGCCTTGCGGCATCATCGGGCAACTGAAACAATGATGCCACAAGGCGAAACAATTGTAGCTCATTTATATTATTAAAATATTTTGAAACTTTAAGCTTTATTGCTTTATTTTATCCTTGAATATGGAGTTTCAACAAGAAATATGTGCTATTACATTAAAAAATAATAATAATTCTTAAATTAATTATATTTTAGATTTATTTGTTTTCATCTTATTGTAATACTACTGTTTTTAAATATTAAATTCTCAAAATAGTGAAAATATTCATGAGATATGTCCAAAATATATACACGTACAAAAATTTCATTAAAATCAGTCCACGCGTTTTCGCAATAAAAAACTGCCATACAGCAGACATTATTCCAATAACCACTTTTTTGGACACAAGAGACTTCAATACGGATATAAATCAACAACAATTTATTGTGCCATCACATAACTTTCTCCATATTTGGTATCTATATATGAGAAGGTAAGATATGTGGCATTGTTTGTGTTTTACCATCCAAAGGATCAGCGAAACAACGGTCCTTGAAAAATAAAAGGAATTACAACTATTGACAGAAGTAATGTGTGTTTTTATTTTTCAGTTTCTAAGACGATAGAAGAACTGAGATTGGAATGGAAAACAATGAACCCCGTCATAATGGGAAAAGGTTTGCGCATGCCACAGTTTGAGATTAAAGAGATTGCAGCATCCGATTGTCAGGAGTCTTTTCAGATAGGTGAGTACGACTCTGGTATGTATTGAAGTAGGTCAAGACTTTAATTAATTATAAGATACAGTTTCAGTAATAGCACTATAAACAGTTAGATTGTTTAGAAATATCTATAGATTACACTGTTACAGAGATAAAAGCTTAGAATAATACAGCACTACATAGAATAGTGTTTAGAAAATGGCTTTTAAACACTTATATTCTTGTATTACTTTAAATTTTGAATACAAAGCAAATTTTAAAGTTATAAAACAGAAAATTGGTTTCTTGAGCTTTATAGGAAATGATAAATTGTATTGTTAAATTAAAAGGACGTTTTCGATGAACTAAGTTGGCAATAAATAGTTACACAGGTTTTTTGAAAGTCTAAATTTTTATATTCTTTCTTGACAGCGTCTCCTGTCTAACGGACTACACAGATGTGTTAGACAGATTATACCTGCTACACCCCGTGTCGGTGTTTGGGCTCTGGCTTGCTTCGAAGCTAAATACATTAGCCTATATGAATACAACACTTTCAAGGGAGATCCGGGTTTTAAATTACATTTTTGACAATAACTTCACTTTTTGTCATCGTTTATAAGCTCGGGTTGTTACCATTACATGCAGAATTAAAATCTACAATATTTTATCTAATTTAGTGTGTTACAAGTTGAATAACGCATGAATATGAAAAGTTTCAAAATGGACATCATTTTGACAGTTTAATTCAATACGAAGAAGGTTCTACATGAAAACACTATGGTCACCAATACATATTTCATGTTCCTATCTAAAAAAAGAATTGCCACCGCTATCGTGCTTACGTACCGACTGTAAGCACGATAGCGGTGGCATCCATGGGCGTACCAAGCGAGGGACAGGGGGGGCAGCTGCCCCCCCCTGGAAGCAAAAAAATAAATCTTTACTATACATTTTGTTGCTGGAATTTAATACAATTCTTTTTATTATGTTATTTTATGCTGGAAATAACTATTTTAATAATCAATTGTATATTGAATGACCATGGCTTGCCCCCCTTGCCCTCCCTAGTTTTGATCCTGGGTACGCCCTTGGTGGCATCTGTTTTGAAATATATTTTTAGAGTTGTGACATGTTCCTCGTTAAAAAAAATTGCCCCCGCTATCGTGTTTACGTACAGATGGTTATCTGTTTTGAAATATATATTTAGAGTTGTGACATTATGGAGACACAGTTACTTGTTTGAGTCCCTTATGGTTGCATTCTAGATGTCAACCAACCGCCAGCTAATAGCAAAGCCTTATTCTCCTCGCGGCTGAGTTGTAACGCAATGTGTAGGTAATATGTTCTCTCCCAGCTGATGGTATCAAAGCAAAGCTGCTCCAATGTGTGTTCAAAGCTCAACAGGACTGGTGTTCAATCTTCTGTATTAGTTTAGTTAATTTAAATTACCGGTTTTCCAAATGTGTTGTGCCATAAGCTCAACTAGACAGGTATCCAGTCTCCTGTATTAGTTTTTTTAATTTAAATTAATGGTTTTCCAATGTGTGATATGCCAACAGCTCAACGTTACTGGTATCTAGTCTCCTGTATTATTTAATTTAAATTACCGGTTTTCCATTGTGTGTTATGCCATCAGCTCAACTGGACTAGTATCCAGTCAACTTTATTAGTTTAGTTAAATTAAATTGCCGGTTTTCCATGTGTGTTGTGCCAACAGATCAACTGGACTGGTATCCAGTCTCCAGTTTTAGTTTGGTTAATTTAAATTTCCGGTTTTCCAATGTGTGATGTGCCAACAGCTCAACTGGGCTGATATCCAGTCTCCAGTTTTAGTTTAGTTAATTTAAATTGCCGGTTTTCCAATGTGTGTTGTGCCAACAGCTCAACGTTACTGGTATTCAGTCTCCCGTATTATTTAATTTAAATTACCGGTTTTCCAATGTGTGTTATGCCATCAGCTCAACTGGACTAGTATCCGGTCAACTGTATTAGTTAAGTTAATTTAAATAACCGGTTTTCCAATGTGTGTTGTGCCAACAGTTCAACTGGACTGGTATCCAGTCTCCAGTTTTATTTTAGTTAATTTAAATTACCGGTTTTCCAATGTGTGTTGTGCTAAGAGCTCAACTGGACTAGTATCCTGTCTCATGTATTAGTGAAGTTAATTTAAATTACCGGTTTTCCATGTGTGTGGTGCCAAAAGCTCAACGTAGTTGGTATCCAGTCTCCTCTATTGATTCATTTAATTTAATTTACCCGATAATATTAGTGGTGATATGGGATCTATCAGAAAGGTCATGCTAGGATTGTTTGTCTTGTTCTTTAAAGGCAAAAACTTCTTAGTCCATCATCACTTTATAAAAATAGGAGGAAAAAGAATATAACATAAAACAAAAATTAAATTGTCATCCTCGGTCCATATTGTACCTCTAGCCCTCGAATACTCGAATAGTGTCAGGATTGAAAGTGAAGAAGTGTTGGTCAAGAGAGGCTGACAGTAAAGATAGGCTTCTAACCCAAGACTACAAGGAGAATAGTGTAGATACAGCTAGCATAGCCTGGGATTGCCATGCCCGTACTTACTATAGTGAACCCATGGAGGCAGATATGTATGAAGACTCCGAATAAGAAGAAAAAAGAAGTTTTGAACAATCAGAATATTTAAAAAATTACCGACAACAAAGATAATTCAAGTAGAGAAGTTTTAAAAGTAAAAATTAGGCATAATAAATTATCTACCAAGAAAAATAATAATACTTCTTTATTTAATACTTTTTTATACAATGTTTTAAGTGCAAGGAAAAGTTGTGATACATTTATTTTTTGTTTCCTGTCCTAAAAATAACTGAAGAATAATGCAGTAACAGATGTTGGATGACTTCCTCGTTGACAGCTTATCTTATCTATGACTAGCTACTTTGTTACAGTTTACACCTTGATAATATCAATAAACAGTTAAGCCTGATACTTTTTTTTTCTCGCTGAACTAATTTAATTTATCTACTAATTTTAATACCAGTGTGTTTAAGCATTTAACAATTTATTAAGTGATTTGTCTGTTTTATCAAAATCTGTTAGGTGTAATGGTTAGTTTTAAAATATGGAAATACTAAATATCAGCCAACTTTATTTATAACATCGGTTCTAATTTACATCCGTAAAAACAGTCGTAATCTATTTCAACCAGCTTACATGACTATAATCTCTGCAACATTTCCCATTATAATTACTAATATTCGGAACGTCAGTACCGACGTTAAGATACTGCTTCAAATTATTCCACCACTACCAAGAGACTCCGAGTTATGGATAATTGCTTACAAGAGACTTGCGACTCAATGGCCATTCAGTATAGGCAGAGATGTCTCTGAAAATTTTCCTCAGGTCGGTTGACAGATCGTAACTGTTTTGTTTTATCTCACTATTGTTGTATGATTTTTGTATTATAGTTTAATTATATGTAAGTAAGTGCATATGCAAATACAAGTATTGAGTGTTTTTATAAATTGTACACAATAAATAGTGTAGGGATATTATGGTTACAGTCATTTCATTATTTCAATGACTAGGTCAGTATAACGGAGATAATTTGGCATTGGTACAGTCAACTCATAATCTAGGGATAATTAGGCATTGGTACAGTCAACTCATAATCTAGGGATAATAAGGCATTGGTACAGTAAACTCATAATCTAAGGATAATTAGGCATTGGTACAGTAAACTCATAATCTACACACAGGCTTAGGCATTGAAGGAATTTAATTCTGGTTTAATTGTTTCTGCATTTAGGCTTTGTAATATTATAATAGAATACATGTTATTTTCATTTCGTTTTAATATGTTAACTTAATTGAGGCTATCTCGATCCGGTCAGTAGAATTTAATGATGTGGTTTAGAACAATATGAATCAGAAATAGATTTGTATCGATCTGATAAATACGGTCTGTTTAGAAATGAATTCTCGTCAGATATTAATACAGTTGTAATAAATCATTGTTATTCTTTCCTTATTATAAATATATTGTATTTATCTTTTTTTGTGTGTGTGGGGGAATTAAAGGGAGAAATTTATTTGTCTATAAAATTAAAATTATGTCAGGTTCGCATTTTTGGTTAGCAATCAACTACATTCAGAATTTTTGCCTGAATAACTCTTAAGCGTTTAACATAAACACTAAATAGGTTAAGAATGAGTTTTTTGGTATACCTCAGTGGCCATTCCACCATCCTTAATACAATAATACCAGTTATGAAACCTTGGTTTCTTTTGGTCCCTATCACATTTGGTATTCTCAGACTTACTCATACAGGACGCTAGGAACGAGTCTTGAAGTAAAAGGAATCAAAGAGCCGACACTGAGTTTGAAGGGAAAATCTTTCGTAGCACTTGTTGTTGTAACATGTAGTTATTAATGAACACACTTTGGCGGGTACCTCATTCTTACTGGAGTTGAGGTAATTTTCACTACGAACTCTTTCGACTTTAGCTTCTTCACGTTTAAAGTTAGTGTTACTATAAACAACTCGTTTTCTTTTATAAGTAGGCTCCATTCTAAACTAAAAGAAACACTAAAACACAGCACATTAGGGTTAATAACTAGCCAACAACAAACAGAAGAGTAAACAGTAAACAAAACACTGCTAAAGTCAGAATACCAGCTGTACAGCAAAACAGCTGTACACGGGCGTACGAAAAATATCGTCATGCTGCCAACTGTCTTTATATCATAATGAAATTTCCACAGCTCCTACAGTATAACATGGCGGTTCATTTAAAACGATTTTCGGGAAAACGATTTCCCATGTGTCCTTCTTCCGGAATAGGCCTCAATTAATATAATGTTCTTTGATAAATGTGTATTCAATCATTATTTAGGTTATTGTTCAATCCAGTTCAATTAAATTAGTATAAAAACTCGTTTCTATAAGACAGTTTATTTTTGTGAATAAAAATTTGAAAGAGTTGTGAGAAATAATTAACTATTTTAAAATAAAACCACGATTTGTGAGTAAGAGAATAAAAGTCGGAAACTGGATTAAACACTTTATTGCACTTTCGGATCCGCCTCTCACTTCAGGAATAACAAAGGGCAAGCCTTTGATTAAAGACGATCAACTGGATTCTGCCTTTTGTATGACAGAAATTAAGTGTTTTATTAATAAATCAAATTTTAATAAAACGACAGAATTTGATGGTATACTGTTACGAATTATAATAGTTGCTAATTTTGTTATTGGTATGATTTACTGTAAATTAGGTTTATAATAAATTATAAAGTCCAAAACAGTACACAGAGAGTAGAGTATTGTTGCAAAGGAACTCAAAGTGCTGCAATAACTAACTGGTAGAAAGTATTGGTAAGTCAATGACCACGTCAATAGTCATAACTATATATATAAAAAAAAAAAAAAAAAAAAAAAAAAAAAAAAAAAAAAAAAAAAAAACATGTTGACTTAAGAACTAGGCTATTCGTAATTGAGAAGACCGGAAGGTCAGCTGGAGGCTCTATTCAGAAACTACCGCCATTTTAAATTGAAGAGATTGTCAGGGCAGCCGGAAGATCTATTCGGCAACTAGCAGGTTGCCAGCTGGACTTATTGGAAAACAACTCTATGGAAGACTCTAATAAACGGAAACTTGGCTGTATCTGCGATAGTAAGGGTGTGAGAAATCATTGTGTATGAATAATTAACACGTAAAGTAGTAGATTCATTTTTGGCCTTTTTGCAACAATATTTATCTCTTTCCGAATTGCTTTGTTTTGGGAACAAACTATAATGCCGGTACATCTTTAATACTTTATTGTGATATATGTGAAATAACGGAATTATATCGATATTGGAAAATAAATAATTGTAATAATTATTTCAAGTGATATATATGGGAATCGAACCCAAGACCTTTGGCTTTACGAACCAATGCTTTACAAACTGAGCTATCCTAGTCGCTTCCCACTATAGGCCGTACACTTCTCACTTTAGTTTGCTTTTACTACAATTATAGAGTTACAACAGATCAATCACCTAGTTAACGGCATTAAAACTGATCTGGACCCTCGGCTTGCAACTTTTATGAATGTATTTAATTAATTTTAACGCTTATACGTATTTTACCAAACCACAATTATTAATTAAATAATTTGCTCAAGTGAAAAATAGACTACCTAGATTGAGAATCGAACACAGGACCTTCGGCTTTACGCGCCAATGCTCTATCAACTGAGCTATCCAAGTCGCTTCCCAGTATAGGGCATTTAGCAATAACTTCAGGTCGAGAACTTGACTTTGCTTTTACTACAATTATAGAGTTGTCGTTAACGAGATTGAAACTGATCTGGATCCTCGGCTTGCAGCTTTTACGTATGTATTTAATTGTAATAATTTATTGATTTTAACGCTTATACATATTTCACCAAGCTCTTAATTAAATAACTATTTCAAGTGAAAAATGTACTAAAGTCTTGTTTCAACAGTAGCTTAAAATAAAGAATAACCGATTGCTATTTTCATTTAAATATCCATTTATAACAGAAAGATTAACTATTTTGAACACTAAATTAGGATTAGGAAAGCCTAAACTTACAAATGGTGAATTGACCTTCCTAAACAGTAGGACTACGTATGAGTTTTCAAATGCCGCTAAGTCAAACATGTAATTAAGTTACAGAACTTTATGAGTTTTCAAAAATAACTAAGTGAGACTTGTAATTCGTTTATTATTTATTTTAATATAAATTTTCATTTCGGTAGCCGGAGATATTTAAAAAAGCTATAGTATTGCACATGAATAGTGTAAGTAATTATCGAGGTATTTCTTTTATACACGCAATCGCAAAGCCTTTAGATATAATAACCAAACGTTGGTTACTTCAAGCTTGAAAGAAGTTGTTTTGGTTGTTTAAAGCGTCTTATCCAATTGGGTAGTAAGCTAGTTTGAATGAATCGATACACGTGTTGTATAAACCTCATAATTGTGTATATTGATATTCTCATGACGTCAGCTAGGACAGAGTCTCCACTTGCTAGCCTTGGAGATGTACATGTGTCAAGGAACCTTAACTTGTTTCTAAGACAGAGTCTCTACTTGCTAGCCTTGGAGATGTACATATGTCAAGGAGTCTTAACTTGTGCTAGGGCAGAGTCTCCACTCGCTGCCCTCGGAGATGTACATATGTCAAGGAGCCTTAACTTTTGCTAGGGCAGAGTCTCCGCTTGCTAGCCTTGGAAATGTACATATGTCAAGGAGCCTTAACTTGTTGCTAGGACAGAGTCTTCACTCGCTGCCCTCAGAGATGTACATATGTCAAGGAGCCATGTCTTGTTGCTAGGACCGAGTCTCCACTTGCTAGCCTTGGAGATGTTTATATTTCAAGGAGCCTTAACTTGTTGCTAAGACAGAGTTTCCACTAGCTGCCCTCGGAGATGTACATATGTCAAGGAGCTTTAACTTGTTGCTGGAGCAGAGTCTCCACTCGCTGCCCTCGGAGATGTACATGTGTTAAGGATGTACTTGTGCTAGGGTAGAGTCTCCAATTGCTAACCTTGGAGATGTACATATATATGAAGGAGACTTAACTCATTGTGCTCGTGTTGATACCTCGGCCCTGCAGGATCTAGTAACTATTCGAATGTCACATTTTCTTCGGAGTTTTGAAATTAAAACTTTGACAATAACTTTGCTATTATTCACAATAGACCAGTGGATGTGGTGCCATTACACTGAGAATTACTATCTAGTGTAACAATTTAGTGTGTTATAAGTTGTATAACACACGAGAAATGATCAATAATCTTAAAAAAGGTCCCCATTTTAACATTTACAATTCGATTTTTATTATGCTATAGTCAACTGTACCAAATATCATGATCTCATTTTAAATTTTGTGATTTCTATCGTGTTTACATAGAGACTTCAACGAAAATGTAGGTTCGTTTAGTTACAAGATCCAGTAGGGACGAGTATAGCTTGGAGGGCCACTATGGCCGAGATATTAACACGTTTGAAGACATTTTAATATGTGCACGTCTTAGATGTCTGTTAGAACATGCCATGTCAAAAAAGTAGTGATGTACAGAATTACGAGGTTCAGAAAACCTACTTAACAATGGTTTTGTTTAATATTTAGAATATAAGTGCCACGAAAAAAATGTTTGGGCATATTATTTGGATATTCTGCTTGTATTACATTGCATGATTGGGTGGGTAAGTATCATCAACTTGTTTTTAGGTTCTGATACACATACTGTATTACATTTTCTAAAATTTATGTCAAATTCCTTTATAGATTCTGTTACATTTATACCTCATATATTGTGTCCAATTTACCAACTATCACAATGAACCATCTGAAAATCTACAGCTGATCAAAATTTATTATTCAAACGTCAACAATACATAACCAAATTTCACTCTTTAAACATATGATTACAGGTAACTACAGCTGTTTAGTAGCAGAGTTCTACCTCAGCCGTTCCGTGGGCTTTCATCTTGTGCAGAGTTATCTGCCTACTATACTGATAGTAGTTATATCTTGGGTGTCTTTCTGGATGGATGTAGACTCGGTACCTGGAAGGACAACTCTAGGAGTTACTACATTGCTTGCTGTATCCTCACAGAGTTCTGGTAAGTTTAATTGACGGAAATAAAGATTGTTGCTTTTATTAATATGGCTTAATCTGATATTAACCATCATTTGAATACAAACTAATACAGGAGGTTTCGAGAGTATAAATCAACTTTCGTTATCAAGTGATAAACCAAGAGCATGTAAGTTAAAAAGTCCAACATATCCTCGGTCCATATTGAAACTAAAATGAATGTAAATGTAAGAAAGTCCTGAACAGTCAAAACTAAGGCTGTTTGGAAAAAAAAAAACATCAGGCACACAAATTAATTTAATTTTGAAAACATGGGTCTAGTCTATGTTGTGTTTTATGCTCTAGGATTATCCCTTGATAACGAAATTTAATTTATATTACCGAAAGGTCGTGTATTAGTTTTTATATACAGAAATGATTTAAAATTCCGGATTAAACTATATTTGTAATATGAAAAAATCCATCATTATCTTTAGAACACTACTCATTCTTAAAAATTACGACCCGCCCTTTGTAAAATTCGGAGAACTCATAGACAAAAGATGGACATGCTCTGTCTTTTTGTTTACCTTCCTGCCATTGTGAATAGAGGCCACCGTCTCTTCGGCTAAGCTCCAAGTTGAACCGTTATTACCGTACTCAAGCTCGCGTCGTATATTTTACGAAAGAATAGTGTTTGCGAAAGTTTTAACTATTAAGTGTTTGAATATTTTTTTTGTTAATTATTGTTTTTATATTGTTAGTTTTTTAATGTTGTAAATAGTTTATTGTGTAAATAGTGATTTTAGAGTTCAAAGTGTTTGATTTAGCTACTAAGTGTATATTAATCACTGCAAGGAATGTGATTCTCAGTGAAGACAGGACTCTAATTTTGGCATTTTTGGCATTCTACCTAATGAACTTATTGTAAATCATGTTTCTCTTTTTATATAAATAAAACACTTATAAATGATGTATTTTATGAATATCCGATTAATTTTTCCAATAAAATAATATATATTTTTTTCGATTTTTTTTTCCAGATTAATTATTTTTTTTAAAACGTACTTGTAGTGGTGGTAAAAGACATTTTTTTTACAGTTAAAAAAGCCATAGATTCAACTAGTACCCATCGGTATTGCCATGTACGTACTTATTATAAATGAGTCCCTGATGGCTAAGCTGCTTTCTTCAAAGGCAATTAAAACAGGTTCTTCTTCTTCTTTAATTGTACTTCAGCCACAAGTAATTATTACACTCTAAAATAGAACAAGGTTACTTGAGAAGTGATAGGTTACTTATGGACTTCAAAATCTTCCTCACAAGTTCGTTTTAATTATTGTCTGTTTTTTTTTTGTGTAAGTCCAACGCCCGCAACACTTTCCTCATTGAGATATTTACATTTAAATGCACGTGTTCTACAGATTACGTTTACAGATTACATTTCCCGAACAAGATCTCTCCAGTAAATACGACAATCCTATACATATGTTTACATAGGTGGGAATGTCGTAAGGAAACCTTCCTTATATTCAAGCTAACTAACGAGAGAAAGTCGCATACAACTTATCTATATTGGGCGCGAAGGAAGTGTATGCACATCCATAAATCTGAGATACCCCTCTTGTACTCTTCACAAGCCCAAAAGCTGTTGACTTCCATCGCCGGTCTCTTTGATATACTACAGAACTGATTAGTGGGTTGGAGTTTCTGTGTTTACAGTTTAGTAAATTTCCTTAGAGGCTCTACATAGTTAGTAGGTGTAGCAAACTCGAGGAATTAGAGCGGAATCTACACGTTTTGTGTATAGTCTTTAGGTTAGATTCTTTCGTCTTTCATATCAGATCTCTCTTAACCAACTCTTGTTCTTTGCAGACACAGAAACTCTTATAGAATTCAAGATTCTATTTTATTTTTGTTGTTTTATAATGGAGTGATGACTGAGAGTGTTGCGTGTCTTTTTTTAATACAAGAAAACAAAATATACATAATTTAGAATGATTTCTGATGATTATTATTACTTTCTATCACCAATACTTTATGATTTTGAAGCCTTTGTTACACCATGCAATCCAATTATAAAATAGACGCTATCCAACGTTTCCAATCAAAATATGTCTTCTGTGTGACATAGATGAAACTATATGCAATCTTTGGTTGATGAAATAGAATTTGCTCTACTTCTGCTTGATGCATTTGATGGTATTCCATCAAAGCAATGTATATACTGCTTTGCAGTGCTTTTAAACCGAACTTAAATCTATAAATAAAAGCACGTGTTGAAATTATAATTTTGTATTTCCTTTTTAAAAGTATTTTACGTTGCAGATCTTTTGTGTATTGATTTTATTGCATTATTATTATTGAATTGTATAACGAATTATGACACGTAATATTCATGAAATTATGAAAGAATGAAAACGGTTGATCAATTTTGAACAAATAGCAGCAGAAAAACATGAACGATATCTGACAAAGTCGACATACAAGAAATAGTGAAATTACGTAGGGTTCGTTTATTTTTCTATCAGAGTTAATCATTGATTAATTGCTGGAAAATGTAGGGAGTGGCATTCGTAGACTAAATTATTCTTGCCTACCTTTCTTAACACACCTACTCGGTGCTGTACCTAACTGTTAGAAATAGCTGAGGATTACAAACTAAACTAGAATTATCACAGAGAAGGGTATATCACAACTAATTCAGTTAAGGGATGTAATAACAGGATTACACAATTGTCGAAAAGCTAAATACAAGATACTAAAAAATCTTTTTGAAAATGAAGGAGACCAAGCTCATGGATTGATTATGAGGATGGATCTTAATTTTTAAAGAAAAGGGAGGTAATCAAAATGGTTTAAACAAGAAGACAGGATTGTAAAATTCAAGACACTGTTAAAATGCTTAAAAAAAAAAAGTATGATGAAAATAATGCAAAAATAACGATGATAATAATTATCATATCATCGTTGTACTAGTCACTGGAATGTGACTTTCAATAACTGATTGTAAAAAATGAAAAAAATAAAATACAAAGATTAATTTACGAAATAAAATACGATGGTGTGAAATACGCTAACTTTAAAACACATCAAAATGATTTCAGTATAAATAATTTTTCCAGTTCAAAACCTAGAAAAAGAGTGATGGAAATCAGTACTACCTCTTTCAATCCAGGATGCACACAATTATCACTAATAAGCTGACCTCTACCTAGGTCAACCTCCTGCTCGACGCTTTGGAAATTACTTATGCACGCAACTAATTGTCCTGATGGTCACTGTACCCAATTTTAGTGGCACGCAATTTCCCTTGTAATCAATTGGCATGGACAACAATTGTAATGGCACCAACGAAAAATGGATTATACCCATTAGATAAATGAACTACCTTTTTTGTACGATTCTCAAGAGCTTACTGAATGTTTTATTTTATACAAAAACGAAAACTCCAATTGAATATGTTAAAGTTTAAAAAGCTCTAGAAATATTAAAATGTAGCTGCAATTAAAAAAAAATAATTTCCTTTTTTGAAGTGAACATTTTAATACAGGATGCTATACAAAACCATATTTCGAAATAATTTTACATATCATTTTTTTTTTCATATGCACCTATTTCAGTGGTAAAGGTTCTCAAACCTTATTAAAATCATGGATTTTTCAGCTCTAGAAGAAATATCAAACAAATTGAAATACGTAATTACGAAAATCGACAGTTGAATTTGTTAGTGTGGTTAGAAATAAAGATTTTTTTTTTGTTTGTAAAACCGATTTTTGAATCCTGAATATACTTAAAATATATTCAAAAGTTTCAACTTTATATAAAGAAACATTCAATTTAAGTAATGATTTTAGGGTTATTTTTATTATAAAATCTTTAAGTCAATGAAGGATATTTAGAATCCATATTCTATTGCGATTATGAAATGGCATTTTTATACCTTTTTTTTACTTAGTCACAAAACTAGAAATATGACTTAGTTTCCTAGCCGAAATAAATTATTTGCTAATATTTTGAAAAATAAACATTTAAACTTTGGGGTTGGGGAGAAAGAGAACGCTCCATCTCTTCTAGTCTATAGCTCATTCTGCTACTCCTCTTAAATCAGCATTCAACCCTACCTCATTTTTGTTTACTGTAAAAAATAACAGAGTTATGAAAAAACTCTATTTATCCATTTCAACAAAATTATAACAAGTTAATGGTTGCCGTCATTTTATTTACCCAGCGAATTAATACAATACATTGAATATTCTCTAATAGTAATATCACAAAAAGTAGTTCTTAAGGCTTGAAGAAAGTGATCAATTGTAATGGTAGATCAAGTTGTACTATCCAGTAAGGTAAGTTTGTTTAAAACAGTTGTAACATATATTTTCTGAACCTTTTAATTTGAATTTCACTCATTTCTCGACGTTGCCTAAGCCCTAACGGGTCTTGTGGTTGTGTATTATATTGAAAGTGTCCACTTGCATCGCTCACGTCAGTGTTCCCCCCTTGACTGGCATTCTTCACAACAACAACCCTTGGCTGGCTTATAAAGCTCTACAACTGAGATACATTCTTCACTTGCTACGCTCGTTTCAGTGACTCGGTCCTGTCAGATCTAGTAACAATACGAATATTACATTTTCTTGGAATATCAGTTTTCAAAACTACATTTTTGAAAATAACTCGCTTATTGTCATCGTTGAAAGTTGGAATTTGTGCCATCAAATGTAAAATTGAAATCTGTGAATTTGTATCTAATTTAGTCTACGTCGATGTAATGTTTGAAATGTCCGCTACTTTTAAATATTCACTTCCATTTTTCTGAATTTCAATAGGGTTTTGTATGAGCACACTATATTAAACTATACCAAATTTCATGTACTTGTCTTAATTTTTTGGCTGCTATAGTACTTAAGTACTTACGACAAAGATAGCGGATGGATGCCATATCAAAAATCACATTTTCTTTTTCCTAAGACCATGAAACATGAAAATAAGTCAAAATACAAAAGTTGAAATAAATTTTCGATTATCAAAATTATCCTATATTTTATTTACCTAATAACTAATAAAGATTTATCAGAAACACTGTATCTATATAGAAACAGCATTACAAATCAATTAGTAATAATACCTTTAGTTTCTGTAATTTTAACCGTAATCCGACATTTTTTACCTAGCTGTAGAAGTAAAATTAGCTCTAATGTAAAGCAGCTTAGTCACAGAGTTGTGCTTTCACGTATCTTCCAGTTTTGTTTGTAAACATTTCTTGAAACCCTTAATGAGATTAAACTTGCACAAAAGATCGTACTTGTTGTTGTTAAAGTATTAAGTACTTGGTAAGAAAGTTATGGCTTTCTACTTGTTGCAGGTATACAAAGTGGATTGCCTCAGGTCAGTTATGTGAAAGCTATTGACGTATGGATGGGAACTTGTACAGGTAAATTATTTTACAATCAAAATTTATACATTATTTTCTAACTGAATCAATCTCCCATGTTTAGCAATAGTTATTTTGTGCCAAAACATATCTCAGTTAACTTAGTTTTATAAAAAAAAAGAAGACAACATTAAGAGTCCTAGTCTTCGAATATTCCAATACCTCAGGTTTAGAATGGAACAAGAGTTGGTTAAGAGAGACCTAATAGGAAATATGAAAGAAGTCTACATTAAATAAGATGTAGAACCAGCCAGGTCTCGCGTGGTTGCCACTCATAGTAAGCTCCTGAAATTTTACTGTAACAGTTACAATGTTAAATGTTACAGTGGGTTCACAATAACAATGTTAGCACTGAGGTGACATTTACAATATTAATTGTTAGTTCACAATAAGCAAAATCACAGGAACAATAATATTATTTAGTTTCATTCAGCTAAGTTCCCAGATGTACGTTTCCACAACATGGTCATCATCTTCAGAGAATTCTACTGTTAAACTTATAATAATATTAAAATCTTAAATAAATATATTGTGCCCTACCATCCTCCCCCTCCTGACAGTGCTCGAAAAATCTGAATAATGAGAAAGATCGTAACGTAATTAATTTATTTCTGTTTAATTCAAAAAAAATGTTAATAAATTGTACATAATGCTAAATACCAGAAGAAAGCTATATAATAATTATTGTTGCTGTAATTGTGATTTGAGAAATTAATCGTTATTATTATAGAAACTCTAATCAATACTTTGAAGAAACAGTCGTAATTAATAATATAAAATTTTACATTTGCAACAGACATGGTTTTTTTTATCTTTTAATATATATTATGTCAATAGGAAGATATTTTGTCTACAGTTGTTGAAAAAGTGGCATTTTGTTCATTTAAATTAGTTTGCAAAACAGCTGATTTCTCAACAGTTTTACTTTGCCCACTACTTTGCACACTCCGAATGGCAGCCGAACAAAACGAATTTAGGTTACGTTTATTTGAATTGATTTATAATATACAGGAAATGTCCCGTATGTAGGTTAGATTAATTCTTACATGTAAAATAACATAAATAAACAACAAAACAACGTTTTAAAGTTGAAAAAGGAAGTAATTATTCATGAAGATGATTGACAGTGTATGTACACGGAGAGTATTTTTCGTTTGCCGAGTTTTGAAGTTGACAATCCCGTTTCCTCAACAATACACCTAAGTTATTTGTAATATTCATAAATAACCTCAGTTTTGACGTGAGAACTTCTACTCATTGGAGCACATATTTTATTTGTACGTATGTTATTATTTGTCACAAAATAACAACTGTAGACAAAGTATAATGTGCAATTCGTGAGCAAAGTGTCTTTTTTAAACTCAATAAAATTGACGCACTCGGCAAGCCTCGTGCGTCAACATTTTTCTCTCGTTTAAAAAAGTGCCACTTTGCCCACTAGTTGCACAAATAACTATTTATTGGAGGTAACCCAAATAGCAAGGAAAAAATGTTATGTTAACTTACAGGCGTTTCTGTGCAGTGTTTCTATTTAAAGTGAAAGTAAATTATAGGTGTGAAATATATTAAAATGTTTTATATTAGATACCCGGTATTTCGTGGAAAAGTATTATTAGTTTTGTTCTTCCCTTTTCTTAGGACGAACTTTTTTTTTTTTTTTTTTTTCATGTTCAAGTCAAACAATGAAAGTCCTAAACAGGTAACGGGAAAGTGATTCCATTATAGTATGTAAAATATAGTAAGTTAAAAACATAGTTTGTAAAGTGTAGTAGTTTTAATATTGTTCTTTAAAGAAAACCTTTAAATTGTCAATCAAAAATGTCTCACCATTTTAAAAACCAGCCGAAATAGAACTCATGTACAAAACTGAACATAACTCTGATGTATAAATCACTAGAAAATCTGAAAATACAAAAAAGATTTAAGCTCAAATGATATCCATTTTTAGTATCAACCGTTTGATGTAGTTTTTAAATTACAATCACTTAAACATTTCCCTCTCAGGCGCTCATATATATATATATATATATATATATATATATATATATATATTGAGAGTCTTGTCAATCCCGTTGCACATTTTATCACATTGATTGCTCTGTTTCATATTTCTTATCAAAACTCTATTAACTAGCTCTTCTTCTCTTACAACTCTGACGACATTAAAGCTAGAGGTCTTTGTATGATGTCCTTTTCTTTTTTTATTTTATAAAGAGATTATGAAGGAGATTTTCTTCTAAAAAATAAAGGAGGATGATCCATGTTTATGAAACCTTTGTTAATATGCAACGCTAGTTTATTTATTTTTGTAACGCTTTCGTTTTCAGTTCAAAATACTGGTTTAATTTCAGAAGCAAACTAAACATTTTTTTAATTGCAAGTTAGAAATGGTCGTTACTTTTGTTCATAGGATAATTTGAAATTCAGGAAAACGTTTTGCATTAGAGTACACTCAACAGTTATACTTTTGAGTTACAAGACCGGTTTTTATGTGTAAATATGTTTGCCCAGTTAATATTTTGTAGTACTCAAAATCCAGAAATTCATTTACATTTTAATGTCATTTCGTAGAGTACCGTATTCAAAATATCTATAAATAGTTAGATGTGATAGAACGGCAATTATAGTTTATAAATATCTAGTTTCAAAAGAATTAGTGAATTACAAATATATCAATGAAGCACAAAAGTTTGAATAATTTTATAATATTTGTATTAAATAAACTTCCTGAAAACTTTACTTGTTACCGCTGCACTATTTCAACATTGTTATAATGGCTAAGAAATGGTGATTAGGTTTAGGAGGCTGTTTAGCGTGTAGCCATTCAATTAATTAACAACATTAATAGCACCCTATAACACGTGAATGTACAATGTGCTAAGGCTTGGTTTAATAACCAAATACAATAACAGTAATGCCAACCTTACCAACGTACAATCCTTGTTAATCCTCATTCTTAATAATGTAATATTGTGATTAGAGAGAGAGGGGGAGAGAGAGAGAGAGAGAGAGAGAGAGAGAGAGAGAGAGAGAGAGAGAGAGAGAGAGAGAGAGAGAGAGAGAGAGAGAGAGAGAGAGAGAGAGAGAGAGAGAGGACCTTCCTCCTCCACATAACAGTTTGGAAAGAATTATATTCCATATTATAAACTTTGTGTTATCAACTATAATTCCGGAATAACTCAACTATAATTTAACAATGAACACACGATTGGTTATTACTTGGTGTATTATTTTCAAGTTGCACGAAATGAGTAAATTGTCTCAATAATAACAAATCATTTGTAATGTAATACAATATTAGAACAACATTAATACGTCTAGTTTACATAAAGAATATAACTAATCTAGAAGAGTCGGTTTCTTTATGGCTGATAATAGTACAAATTGGTGTTTCGCAAATGGTCTAAAACTGAATAAAAATAAAACTCAGGTAATGCAGTTCAATTGTAAACAATTAAAAGACAATAATTCATTTAATCATTTAGAACCAAGAACAAACTGGCCAAAATTTGTGGGAGTGGTGATTGATGAACATATGAACTTGAAATCGCATATAACCTTTATTTCTCATAAACTTAATTCTGGTTGTTTTGCACTAAGTACTACTTCACGTATGTCCAGTCCGGAAACAATTAATACAGTATATTTTGCATATACGTACTCTCACTTCAGATATGGTGTTACCATATCTGAAGTGAGAGTACGTATATGCAAAATCATATACCAAAGAGTCTGGAAACATCTTTCCTTTTCAAAAGAGAATTAAAAAAATAATTTGTAATTTAAAAGGTAGGCAATCTCACAGAAATTCATTTTACTCAAATAAAATTGACAACTCTTCCCTATATATACATCCTGAATGTTCTGGTCGTTTTAGAAGTAATTATATAGGTATCGATCAGTACAAACATGGATATTATATAAGACGGTAAATTCTTCAACTCCCGGTACATTATATTAAATTTGTTCGATGACGAGGTGCGCTATTCTGGTCTTAAAATTGTGCAAGTTACCAGACAATATTAAATATATTGTACAGACAATATATTGAAAGTGTATTAAAGGCTTTAACAATAAACTTGAGGCTTTCTTTGTAAAGCGGGCATTTTACTCGATGGATTACTTTGGGCTTTAAATGGATGTTCATTGTTTGATTGATGTGAATTGGTTTATATAATTTGGATTGTCTTATTTATAATACTTGTATTATGATTATATATGTATTAATTTGTATTGTATTCTGTATATATCTTATCGTAACAACTCAAATGTTAACTGCAGCAATGCTATTTGTACACAAATGAGGCTAATAAATCAATACGGCAGATAATACAGACACTTATTTTATTCTGTTTATTTAAGAGTGAAAACACTCTAGGTCATCATCGCCTTTAAAAAAAAGAACGAAAAGAAAAACCTATAACCCTCTAATATCGTCAGAGTTTGAAAAGGACAAAGTTGTTTAAGGGAAAGCGACCTGTTGTAAAAAATGAGATAATTTAACAGACATCGTTTATTGTTTCTTGTTTCTTAAAGTGATAAACCACTCGGAAAGTATCGTCTTATTAAAAAATAACATAAAATAAAGACCTCTTGAACTCCAAAAGCTACAGAGTCAGAAGAGAACATAAGAGACCAGATAAGAAATAGAGAGATTTAACCCAGGGCTACAAGAAAAACATTGTAGATCCACTTTAAGGGTTTGGATTTATCAACGTAGAATGGTTATACATTAGAATCGTTTTAGCTATGTTAGCAGAAGACAGCGATAAGAGCAACAACTACTGCAGTGTCGGAGATACAAAGAAATTGAAAACACCAATTTCAAACAATAAATATATAACTTCCTTACAGATCATGTAAATCTCTTCTTATAATCGTAAGGGTGCAGAGGAAAGGGGATTTGTATTTTTAAACAACAATTTTTGTGAAATAACTTTTTCGTCTTGTTTTAATCCAAAAAAACTGTCGGCCAGTATCGCTTTATAAATAATAACATATAAATAAAAACTTCAACCTCTTGAATACTTTAATAAATTCAGGATTTTAAGAGAACAAGAGAAGGATCTAACATAAGACTACATCAGAAAAGGTGTAGATTCAGCTAGGATGACTCTGGATTTCTAATCCCGGACTCTCCACAAGAGACCTCTTTAACGGCGTGCTCTTAATTGAAACACTTACATTTCTTTTCTTTAGGCAAAGTACATAATAATGAATCGAACTTACCCCTAACCACAATCACTGGAAACTTTAAAATAAAACACAATTGTTTGATTAATTGTTCTTTATTTATTCTTTCCAGGGGCATTTAGTGGAAAGAATAAATAAAGAACAATTAATCAAATAATTGTGTTTTATTTTAAAGTTTCCAGTGATTGTGGTTAGGGGTAAATTCGAATCATTATTGTGAATTTCACCAGAGCGCTTAACAAGATTATAACAAAGTACATACTTGGTAACTCTACCATCCGATGCTATTTTAGCCAGTAGGAGATTACAATAAGATTCCTTGATGTATGATTAGAATGGATGGCACTGCAGATCAGAAGGTAATTAAAAGCCTGTTCTCTATTGTTGAAAAGTAGAGAGAAATCTGAATCCGTGGTTGATTTGTAATATGTGTTCCGATATCTTTTACCCCGAAAATTAATGTTGTGATATCGTTTTTGCTACAAATTTTGAACAAATCAAATTTCTATTTAAGTACGATATTTTATTTAAACATATATTCTTTTGAATGTATTATAAATCTGATCAAGATGTTTAGTTTGCCTAAAACCTTTACAAAGGGAGTACATTTCGGAAAATAGACATTTCTTTTCCATAAATATTTATTCTTTTCCAAATTATCTCGTAAATATTTCTCGTGTTACTTTTTCACTTTGGGTACGTAAATCATTTCATTGTTTGTAAACAATGATGAACATTCAATCTCGGAAATTTGTGTTTCAAGTTTCGCCTAGACGTTATTCAAAACAATTACTGGGTTAGATTTATATTTCATTCACTTCTTTAGATTTCCAAAATTGTGTCAATGAATAGTTTGACTGGAGTAAAACTTAAGTAAATATTTAGTTGTGAGAGAAAATCAAGAATTCAACTCAAATAATAACCTGTATTAATAAATCCATTGTTTAAGAAATCCAAATTATAATTATAAAATGTCTAGAAAATATATTTAGTAATAGTTAGTTTTACATATTTATAAGTAGTCTTGTTACCACTGACCCGTTTCAATATTGTGACAATATAATCCACAATGTGTTAGGTAATGGCAAGTACTAAGGAAAGGTGATTAGATTTAAGAGGCTGTTTGTCGTGTACCCATTCAATTAATTAACAACATTAATACTAACCTATTCCCCGTTATTGTACAATGTGAGAAGGTTCTGCTTAATTACCAGATACAATAACAGTAACGCCAACTTTACTAAGGTACAATCCTTGCTAAGCCTCATTTTGCATAATGTGATTAGAGCTAATAATGTTAGTTTAATAAAGTTCCATCAAAGGTGTTGTAGTTTAAGCACATAGAGAGAGACACACACACACACACACACACACACACACACACACACACACACACACACACACACACACACACACACACACACAAAGGCCATTGTGAAAGGTTAATTCTGTTTCTTCAGCCTGTAAACTCACACCAACAATTCAACACCTGCCTAAACTTGTTAGCCAAACTATTCAGTAATATATTAATGAAATTTAAATTATTGTAACCTAGAAGAAAAATTATTCTTCGTAACAAATAAATAAATGAATATAAAACTAATTTTACTGGTGATTATATTAACATTAGATTATCTTTATATGCACTCTAATACATTCAACCAGAGGCATTCCCGAGGGACCCTAGCCAAACTTACAACTCGATTCATGTAGTCTTGGTTTAGATCCCTCTCTTTTAATTTCCTATTAGATCTTTTTTGTTCTCACCCCGACGTTGTTAGATTATTCGAGGATTAGAGGTCATTATTTTCTATTCTTTCTTTCTTTTTTATAGGCGATGATGACTAAAACTTTCACTTTTAAATAAAAGAATACTTACTTGAATACAATTAATTATTAATGCGTTCTTGTAAGCCCTATATATTAGTACCTAGCGCACTAAAAACACAAAGCAATATCCACAGAACAAGAAGTAAGAGTAAAAATTACTATACACTTGAAGAAAACACATGTCATTGAGATAAATAATAAAAGATAAATGTTTTCGGTTGCTTACTCTTTGGATTAGAATTAGGTGAATCGTAAATATCATGCAACACCTATTGATAAATTCTAGATTAATGATTGTCTTATTTCGAAAACAAATTTCACCACGGAACTCATCCGTCATTGGTGAGGTAGTTCGTTGGAATATACATACTGACTACTATTCAAACTAAACTCCTATACATATTGATACAAGTTATATGAAAATAGTTTTTTTTGTTTTTAATAAGAAAAATTCCTCTGGATTATTATCGCCATATAAAACATATGAACAATCAAATAAAAAATTAAAAAACATAATAATTAGTTGTACATGTACACCACGAGTTTTGTCGTGTATACATAAATACCTGAAGATGACGACTTAGTCATTGAAACGTGTCTTGTTGCTAATAAAGTGTTTGTTGTTGTAAGTTGTGCGTTTTCTTTCATTTGGCGAAAAGTGGAATTTTTTTGTAAAATGAGATACAATTTGTTGAATTTCATTCAGTATTGGAACTAAGATTATTGTATATTTAAAGTGTAAAGTGTCTTAATCGCACGTTGAACTCTCTATTGAAAAGTTAGTGAAATAAAATTCGTCGAGTGAACATTAAACCTGTTTTTTTTTGTTTTTTTTTTACAATTGAAACTGAACTTAGTCCTTCTATCAATATATCTATAAAATAAAAGCGTTGGCTGCACATACTACGACGCACTCCAATATACAAAAATCACCTGTTCTTGTGTTATTTACGTATTAGTCTTGTCTTAGACCAAATCAAACGGTTTTATCCTGTACAACCGCCGAACTTGAACTGTCAAGAACTTGTAGCATCTCGATGTTATGGTGCTTATGCAATCTTTCTTCATGCTTCCTAGCAAATCGCCGAACCTCTTCATAAACTGTAGCAATTTGTAAATCCTTATGGAGATCATCATTGCGTATGTACCAATGCTTCTTTTTGCGCAACCCCAAATCTGCACACCATAATATGTCCTGATAGGTTTTAGGACTTGTTTATAAAGTAATAGATTTTTGTGCTCTAAATGCCGCCTAAGAAGTCAATGCATTTTCCTTAGTTTGAGATTTAGTTCATTACATTTCTTTTTAACATGTACCTTCCATCGCAATATTGCGTCTAGTGTCATGCCCAAGTATTTTGCATTATTGTCTTGTGGGATCACTTGTTGATTGACAACCACTTGGAGATAATTGGTTTTTCTGTTAGTAAAATTAACATAAACAGATTTTGTCTCATTCAGCTTTATTCGCCATTTTTAGTCCAGTCACAAATTCTAATGTCTGCAGCCTTCCAGTAGACTCCTCAATGCTATTTCCTTTTGAGATAGAAACCTGTGAAACAATGTTCCAGGGCGTTCATTGCTGGAAGTTTTTAATACAGTAAACCATTTATAATATCTAATCTAGCGTGAAAAAGTCTCATTTTATACTAAAGCATATTATTATTATTATTAAAACTTTTAATTTTTGTTATTATGGTTAATTGTGCAGTTTAATGTGTTTTGTAATACTCATGAGTTTTTTGCAGCGTTTGTGTTCTGCGCCCTTTTGGAATTCACCTTTGTTAATTATATGTGGAGGAAGGTGGCCCCTGATATTGCACGTAGAGCCATTGTAACAGCCCCGTTGGGCACTATCAACGGAGAAGCGGCAGCTAATATTGATACTACCCCTCCATCTTTGGTGAGTACTTGTAATATGTAATGGAATTGTTTATGGAATTTAAAAATATGTTTTTCAAATTTAGAAAAATCGCCATTATCTAATATGGCAGCCAACTTCATGTTTTTAAATAGCACCATCATTTAATGTAAAACGTTCTAACGTAAATCAAATATTATAATGTTAAATTACCTGAATATACCGTCGAGTGTGTTCGTTTAAAAATAATAAAAACGATGTCACAAGACTCTTAATATTATTTCACTTAAGGAATTTTCAATTAACTTTTCAATGCAAGTGACTGGGATAAAACAAAACATGAATTTTAAGCAACACAATATTTTATGGTGGTGTTTTTGGAGAGGTAATTTAAATTTTTTTTAATTTTTGGGTATTTTTTTGATAAACCTACGAATTATAAAATACTGTAAATATAATAATTACTAGATTATTAGTTGGAGGTGTTTTTTTAATTTTATTTTATAGTTATCTTAACAGGCAGAATTAATTGAATACAGCAGTGTAAAAGTAATAATTATGTGAAATGATTTAATAAAATATAGTTCTAGACGTCCAACCAATCAGTTTGAAAATTCCACTGGAACTTGTAGAAAGGATAAAGTGTAAAATCCATTTATTTAAATACCTACACGTAGATAAATATAGATTTTATTTTTTCGATACAAATTTATTTAGGAATTGAATATGTATCCTCCATTGTCAATATTCATTTTCTTATTAATTAAAAAAATGATGTTTCTATGTGAAATAACACATTTTTTCAGTAATTCGATAATCTTGAGCAATCATAGGGAAAATCTCTGAAAGTGTCCAGTATTTACTTTTGGTTCATACCTGTTAAACACAGACAGATCTCATACCACTTCTATACATCTTTGTATTTATTGGAACTCTTTAAAATATTGGTTTTAATTTATGTATAGGTGAAATGATTGAAATATATTTAATTCTGTAAATAGGTGAAAACAATTATGAGTTTACGTTGAAATATTTGTGACTAAGAATATTTTTGATCAATGATAAGAAATTTTAATAATACCCTTACTCCGCCCTTTCAGCTTAATATACCTAACTGGATCAAAAAAGGACAGAATTCTAAGTAATATTGAATCAATCTTGACCATATTATTCTACGAATATATAAGTTATACAGAGTGTAAAATAAATCGTAATAAAACTCGATATAATTTAATTGCATTGCTATATAAACGTTAAACCTCTAACATACATATTATAACACTTTCTCTTTTGTTAATGGGGGTTAAAATGTTTGTCCTCTTTTGAAAGGATGAGTTAAAAGTTGAACTTTCATTTTTTAAATGGCAACCCCTATCTTGCGACACATCAATGGAAAGTTGTATGGAATAGAAAAAATGGCACTTCCAATTGGTTTCTAATATAACCGATGGCAAAAGTTACACGAACAAATTAGTTATAACTAACTTGCGTATCTCTTACCTGTTTTAATGTAACAAGTGTTCTAATTTATGACATTCAGTGGTTTGACAGTGTGATAGCCGTTTGTAAAAAACTGAGACAGCATTAGCAAATGATTATTTTGGAATCATTTGTTTTTCTCAAGTAATGCATTAGGTGCCTTTAGGGGCATATGTGGGATTCCGTATTCTTCGGAATTACCCACTAAACCTTTTTTATGACCTTTTGTTATTACATTACACTTATCCAATAAATCTTTCAGTATCTGTAATACATTAAATGTTGAGCTTGACTTATGAGAAAAATTATACAGTATAACAAACACACAGAACACAATTTTCATAAAAAATACGTTAGTTGAAGTTGTGGTTTGGTTGGTGTAGCTGGTGTATCACTGAAGAGGACGACCTTGTCGTTGAAACGCGTCTGATGCTTAGGCGTATTTTTTATGAGAATTTTGTTTGTTATACTGTATATCTGTAACACATTTTGAGGTTCTTGAAAATAGTTATTTTACCAACCGCCATGTTTTGCATTCAATTAGTGTATACATAAAAAGCAAATACTATCTACCAAGCATTGACAGTAGTCGCATGTGACTTCATCACAAGTATAGAATCTTTTCAGGTATGCTTTAATAACCACGGTTTCTAAAGCCTTGGGTTAGGTGATAATTAACTTTTCTCTTCCCGCCATTACACCATATTCTATATCATGAACTAATTTGTGACTCAATCAGTCGGTCTAGATTGCCACCTCATACTTTTGCCTTGTTCTTGTTATTTTCTGTTAAATGGGAGTCATTTATTAATATCCACATTTATAAACCATTCAAAAATTTTAGTCCATTCTAGAGGTAACAAATCAATATGAGGCGCAACTGCCAATACCAGGACATCACTCCCTGATACCTTGCGGTAAGCCGATATAATCCTTAGCCACCCTACCCTGTATTGATAATTTACCGCCTGCTTTTCAAGAGTCACCGCCCACACTGGTGATTCATACAGCCTTTGATATTTATTATTTGCTTTGAGGTTATCTGACTAAAACAAATGGACAGATATTGTACAAGGGTCCAATTATATAAAAGTGGCCGTTTGTAAAACAATCATGAATGGATTTCAGTTGTAATCCACATTGCGATTTATAAAAATAATTTATAATCTGCTAATTCATTTAGAGGCTTATAAAAGTCATAATAAATTCAATAACCCTGATTTAAATTCCATGAATTTATTTCAGTTTATTTTACTGGGATTTATTCTCTTTGAAACACAAGTAGATTTGAATGGTTTAATATAAAACACTGATAAGGTTTGTTTGTGGTTTAGAAGAGACTCTTAATGAATTAAACATTGTTTATATTTCACGAACACAGCCAGTAGATTGAAGACTCTTTAAATACGAATAGAGGCAAGATACAATAAACTGCAAAGATATCGTGTATGTATGTTATTTAGTTAATGTGTTTTTTGTTTGTAAAAAAGAAAGTGTTTTTCTGTTAGAAGAAAGTTGGTATACTTGTTGGAATTACAGTAATTTATTTATAAAGAGTTAAAGTCCCACATATCTTCGTCTTTATAAAACATTTTTGGTTTTAATTTTCTGTGTTTTTTTAGAATACAACTAAGTTTCTTCTTAATCATAATATCCTTGTGTTGGAAAACCATCCAATGGTGAACTTCTTAGTGTTTTAAAACTTCACTCTAATACAGCAGAAAATCATTTCTAAAAGTTTTGTCTTTTCTAGTCGCTGGACTGCATTATTATTGATTAAAAGCTGTGCCACCTCAATGTTGATGAGGTTGATTAGTCGAGTTTTATGACGTGTAGGCTAGCTTGTTTCTTTCCCCAACTGATTCTACTACCGTAGTTATTCTCAAATCACAGTGAATATCACAGTTTCTCCCGTATTATTTATCCCCACGATTCATCACAGAAACTTGTTTTTCATTTTCTGTATTATTTCTATTTGGATTATCAAGTGCAATTTAAAGCTGTAGACTATCCGTCCAAATGGAATTCAGAACCTGTTTGTAAATTAAATGATTGTTATTTGTTTTGTCTTCGCATATATTCCCTATGAGCCAATAAAATGTTCTGTATTTAATATTCAACTCTTTCTATTTTTTGAAGTTATACTTCTTTGCGTTCGTTGGGATGGGGTGTTGGTCGAGAAACCGCGTCACGCTAAAACTGAGAAAAATCGAGCGTTCGGGTAGACTTGGCGGCTGTCGTGAACGCTCGGGCGATCCCCATCTGCTACAAACAGATACAGGTGTTCGTATCAGCCGAGGCAAAACCGAGTAAATGATACTTTCTAACCACTTGTTTTAGTATATTGTTATTGATTGTAAGAAAAATCTTGAATATTATAACAGCACAATTAATACATTTTGTGTTATCATGAAATGCTATAGACTGATACTAGTTTAGTTTTATTATTATACATTTTTCGGACATTTGCCATCATTTGTGTGTTAAAAATCAAAACACGACGTTTTGGGAATAAGAATCAATTCCCGTTATCAAGTGACTAAAAACTAAAGAAACATGAAACTAGAAACTAAGCCTTTGTAAGAAAAGAAGTAAAATTAAATAAGAATACCACCAACCTTAATATCTAAGCATGCATCTCAGAGCTAAAACTGAGAAGTCAAAAAACACAATCACGGTAACACACAACTAACGTCAAATACTTGTTGTATCAAAGATACAGCAACAAGTGACGTGGTCCAGAAGGCGTGACAAACTATTAGGGATGACAAACTATTGTGAGTTTTGACTTTTAACACACAAATGATGGCAAATGTCCGAAAAATGTATTATAATAAAATTGAACTTCCATAATTAACTAATAACTTAAAACAGAGAATAGTTTAGTTTATTCAAAACAGACCTAGGCTAGACAAAGTTGATTGAGACTTTTACTGCCCGCCTGATTTAGGGCCTACTGACATTGTCGTAAATTAATATTACACTATAAGGTTATAATATAGTAACGGTTGCATAAAATAACAAGTAAATGGCCAAAGAAGTATAACTTCCACCGTCTGGTCCGACGCAGACCTTTTTTTTTTTTTTTTTTTTTTTTTTTTAATATGTTCGTTTCATCTCAGTCTTATATAAAATTTTATCTCTAAATATTTTGCTGTTAGCATAAGGTTTAATATTTATTTAGAGCCGTTTGGAATTAAATTTTATTTTTATAAAGATAAAACTTATCTTATCTAGGTTTAGTTTTATCCTACATTTTGATGTCCATTCAATAACTTAATTAAGACCTTAATGAGAGAGTTCTGCCTGCTTCGACGTTCTTATCTTGTACCATAACATCTGTGTCATCTACACATTTTCATGCAACTGTTCCTTCTTTTATAGGAATGTATTAAATGTACATGAGGTACAACATTGGTCCCAAGACACTTCCTTGGGGGACGCCTGCTTTTATTTCTTTTAATTTTGAATAGTCATCCTTAAATCATATTCTGATATATCTTTTAGAATATGAATTTTAAATTTCTAAAAATTGTGCGGTAAATCTTGTTTTAAGTTGTAATACTTACTTACTAAATAAAACTGTACCAAATGTATCAAAAACGAACAAATCTCTTTTTGTAAATATATTAATCTTTATGTATTTGTACGTGTTTGCATCTGCCTCATTTTTTATCAAATTGGATACACAAATTTATTTGTAGTTTCCCAAAAGAGGTTTTTAGCTGTTTAATTTTTTAGTAACAACAAAAAATAGAAGGAGTTTGAGTTTATCACACAATTTAATAATTTTATATGCTTCTAATATATTTTAGAGGAAATTGCTCCAGGCTGGATTGTTACTCACAATATTCCTGTAGCAACTAGTTCATGTCATTTACTTAATATTAAATATCTCTGAAAAATTATCAATCTATATAGTTTCACCGTATAATGGCTGTAGTTAGTATTTCTTAATATTTAATTTTGTCAACAAATATATTGTCATGAATTAATCATTATTAATAAATTATTATTATTGTTATTAATTTAATATTATTATTTTTATTAAAATTTAGGAAACTAGATATATGAAACATAAAATATTGTGTTTGTGTGTCATTTAACATGTTGTTCTACCCAGTACCATCGGTCGTTAGTATAAAGAAAATCGGTATCATATATAAGAAACTAGATAATTTATTATTATCTTCTAGTGATACCTAATTTAGGAATCACAGGTAATCCTATCAGATATCTAATTAGGATTATTTCTTTCTAATTAAAATTTTTGCATATCTTTTTACTGTCCTTCTTGTTAATTTGATTTTTGTTAATACTCGTCCACTCTATTAATTAATTTTAACGATTTTTAATTATTTTTATTCTTGTGTTTTGAATAAAGTCTAGAAAAGTGTCATTAATAAATATGGTATTTTTATGTTATTGTTATTTTAATTCAAGAAACTCATTTATACTTAGTTCAATTTATATTCTTATTAAAAGAGTTGTTTTGTTTTGTTATATTGCAATTGGGTTTTTTTTTTTTTTTTTTTTTTTTTTTCACTCTTGAATGATGAAATATTTATTCACTTGCTTACTTTTTATTGTTTTGTATTGTATTTTTCATAATTTTTATTGTAGAAAACTATGAACTAGTGTTAATAGGACCTGTAAAATTTTAAGAAATGTTATTTAATTTCAGTGTTTTGATAAAAACCTAAAAGTTTTATATCTGAAAAATCGCAAACTACTTTTTTCAAAACTGTTACTGATGTCACAATTTGTTACTTACTGAAAGCAATTTTACATTTTGAATTACACATTTCAATAAATCCATTCAACTTTATTGAGTATATAAGAAGAATGTTATGTAATAAAATTATAGAACAAATATTGTGTATCTTAAAGAAATATAGAAGATCAAAAAAATAATGATAATATTAATAGAAGAAATAGATCAAGTAAATTTAAACGATTTGCGAACTGAAAAAAAAAGTAGAAAATAATTTTCCTTTCTCTAGCACAGATCAAAGGTACAATTTTTACGGCTTGAGGTACAATAATTTGACTAGCAAGTTCATGTTTATTTTCTACAATTTGATTTTGTTCTAGGCAAAGAAGAACTGCACCGCAGGTATTTCGACTCAAACAGCGATGGCGCGACGTATCGACGAATATTCCCGATTATTCTTCCCTCTAGCGTTCGCTATCTTCAACCTCATATATTGGTCGTACTATCTTCGTAACTAAATACATCTCAATGTAAATAATCTGTCATTTCATCAACATCTGTTGAATGGTTGCAGTCTCCATAGCAACAACTGTAGGGAGGTTTCAACGACTTACCTCTTCCTATAAATCTGGCAACACTGTATTACGTGATGAAACTCGTTTAGCTGGGTTCTCATCACAGCTGACCAGTGTGTCTGTTCTGGCAAAGTTAAACGGATAAGACTATAAGTGTGTGTGTGTGTGTGTGTGTGTGTGTGTGTGTGTGTGTGTGTGTGTGTGTGTGTGTGTGTGCGCGTGTGTGTGTGTGTGTGTGTGTGCACGCGCGGGCGTGTGTTATTGTAAGTGTGTTTATGTCTTCAAGAGAAAGTTAGGCTAGTGGAATGAAGTGAGACAAATTGACTTGTAAGTCAAATATATAAATGGTGCACAAATTTTCTCACTCTAATATATGCTCAGAAAGACCTTTTTTTAGGTACTTTCATAATTATTAGATCAGTACGTTACTGCATTTCTACACTAGTGTCAGCCATTTTACTCATAAGGACCTTAATGTTAAAATTTAAATTTGTTTAATACTTAATATAAATATGTTCCATTCATTCCATGAGAGTTCCCTCGTTTTGCTTGTGTTATAAACTCGTGTAAGTCCAGATTTATTTACTTTCTTTTCAATTAATTCCCATAAGATATCGCTTCATTTTACTTTCAATCTGATATGAATAAATGATGACCATAATTCTCAAAAATTTAATCAAATTTTATAGTAATAGTAATAAATCAATCCTTTTAGACCGAGTCGATGATGTTTAGTTATTCTAACTAATAGCTTTCAAAATTGATAATTAGTGAGAAGGCGAAAAACACATTTTGTTTACCATCTTATGAGGTTAAGCGAAATTGAATCAAAATTGTTGCAGGCTTTTTATTTTTTCTAACAGCAGGAACCCACAATTTTAATTTTGATAATTATGTTTTATCTTCAATAACAAACAAAAACCTTAAAGAATAGATTAAACCGTATTTGATTTTGTTTTTGTTGTTTAAAATGCGAAAAACCTCTCGGTCATCATTGCTTTTATGAAAAGAAGGAATAACATAAAGAGCCTCTTACCTTCAAAAACTTTAGTATTGTAAGGGACGGGAAAAATCAAGAATTGATCTAAGAGAGATCTCATAAGAAAGATGAAAAGGTGAGATCTAACCAAATACTACAATAAAGTGGTGTATATCCAGCTAGGGTAACTAGGGCTTTGCTTGGCCCGTACTCAATATATGTGAGC
Source organism: Aphrophora alni (assembly GCA_963513935.1). NCBI lineage: Eukaryota > Metazoa > Arthropoda > Insecta > Hemiptera > Aphrophoridae > Aphrophora > Aphrophora alni. The sequence continues at coordinate 33,847,421 of OY740777.1, forward strand.
CTCTGAGAATTTTCTGCGGATTAATATTTATACAGGCAACCAAGCATTTATATATTTAAACCTACTATTGACATGAAAATGTCTGTATTTGTTTGGTTTTTTCACTGCAATACTTTCTATTTATATTAAAAGTGAAAAAGTAAAGGTGCAATTTGCAAAACGACTTCGCACAAAAAAAAAAGAAAAGAATAGAGATACGTTTAGTGTTATTAGGCATTAAATTGGGAAAATGTCAAGAAAGATTTATGCCATCGACCAAAAGAATAGATCTTTCAGTTTGTTTGTGTTAAGGGTGTGCAATACCATGATGAAACTGTAACATACTACTTTATTATTAAAATTTTAAACTAACTGCTGTTACAGATGGGAATTTGTCATAAATATAGAAACTACGTAATTAGTGTGATTTATAAATTAAATTTCTTCAAAATTAGCTGTTTTTATGTGTTTTTAAAATTGAGAGTTTTATTGCCAAAAGTGAGAAATTATAAATATGTTTGCGAATGATTTTCAAGCCATTACAGCGTTACATTGTTTTCATGTTTTATCCTTGTGCATCCTTAATATAAACCTCCCTGAATGAACATTGTAGAAGTCTTCTCTAGTGTGAAATGTTTATTCAGCATGAGTATTGAAGGAACGGATAAATGTTATGTATTTCTAATACTTCTAAATTTGTGTAATTATAAATGTATCAATAGTGTTTTATAAATTATATATAGATTGTATTTTTGTAAATATATATACATACCCTTTTCCTAATGTGTTACAAATCCCATATCCATCCCTAATTCATACGGTCCCTTTTATCTTTTCACACCTTTTAACTATGAACTATATTTGTTCATTTATTTTCTTTATACAAAATACAAATCAGTAAGATATTTCTTTTTAAAAGGTATACAGTAAGATAGTAATACATTAACATTTAAACAAACAAATTACATTGAAGTTTGTGTAAACAAATGTATGATTGAAAAAATGAAAAAAAAACACAATATTTAGTAAATTCTACAATTTATTTGAGTCTTGCCGACCATGGTTTCGCCAACAACGGCATTTACAAGGCAGCTTAACAAAGACGTCTTTGTTAAGCTGCCTTGTAAATGCCGTTGTTGGCGAAACCATGGTCGGCAAGACTCAAATAAATTGTAGAATTTACTAAATATTGTGTTTGTTTTTCATTAAAATGGAGTTCTACCAAGTACCATCGGTCAATAGTGTAAATCGTATAAATGTATGATTAGTCTACACCCATGTAGAAGAATTACCCTGTGGTAGCAAGTAATGTATATTGCCACTAAAAACATTCCCTTTGTTGTTTAAAAACCAAAAACCTCTCCCTCATCATCACCTTATAAAAACGAAGGTAGTAAAGATCATAACATAAAGAAATCTTACTTTACAGTTAATCTAATATGAAAGGAAACTTGTAGCTTCCCGTTATAAGACTTAAACATACAAAAAATTTACTCATTTTAACGATTTTAATGGACTTTTTATCAAACAGCTTTAATATTCATTACAGCTTAAAACTTACCTTCTAAATTGTCTAAATAAAAATTGACAGTCACAATGTAAACAATTCTTAATAAAGTTCGTATTAAATGTTCTAATACCTAGGTCGAGTTTGGTGTCATTTTTCATAACTTTTTTTATTAGATTTTTATATATACTTTTAAACATCTTAAATTATTATTCTGTTAAGAAAGTGATCCTTTGTATAAACACAGCCAGTAGGTGACTCATCGCCTAGGTAGAGTACAGCTCAGGCGGACGACGTGAGGGATTATAGGGGTGTCCTCAGGTAGTCCCGGGTCCACCCGCCAACCTGAAATTGACAAAGTATAGGAAGTTAGCTTATAGCTAAAAATATAACTAAACTGTACGGAGCTGTTGTAAAAGATCTCAAATATAAAGTTGAGATGAAAATAAATAATCAACCTATACTGCACATTTGTTACATGTAGACTATTTGTTTTAAATATTACTTACATGCAATTTATAACATTAAAATGATTAGGGTTCTTAAATGCCACAAAAACTGATCCCTTCAGCTGTCTGTAAGCTTACCACTTTCATCTATAAGTATGTGATAAACTGATAAGGTGGGAATTTATTCACAAACATCCATACTGCAATTTGTAGAAAACACATTTGTTTCAATATTACCTAAATATACATGAATTAAGAGGGAAAACGCTATTTTAAAGTGAAGTAGTTGAATACATCTTATAGATTATTTCATATTATACATTATTCGTTGGAGTTCTCTTCAAAGTTATCAGTTGCTATGTTAATAGCAAGGTTGTCAGACTTTACAAGCACTTAAAAACAGAAGAGTCGTAACTTTCTCTTGTTTTATCCCTCTGTTGTTGCACACCCTTTATTCTTCTTAAAGTTTTAATTTTGTAGTCTAGTTTTGTACATATGTAATGAAAAAGAAATGATATATTTTATTCTCTTAATTAAAATTGTAAATAAATATAGATATTAATATATGCAGAGTGTTCAAGGAGGAAAAGGAAATAATTTGAGAGGTGAATGGTAACAGCAAAAGAAGTAAACTGTTACTTTACTAAGAAATGCTTCGTTCTTCATCTGTATAAATATTAAATTGATTGTAAGTTTTAGCGGAAGTTACAAGAAACTACACACAGATGGAAAACAAAACGTTTCTTAACAAAGTATACATAATATATTTTACTGTTTATCACCTCCAAAATTATACCCTTTCTTTATGGAACACCCCGTATAAAGTATACGTAAGTAAAATTCATTCATTAAATTTAATTTTTCTACTATCGAAAAATTTTTATAAAATAAAATAATAGATACAATACGTACACTTTGTTTTAGTCAAATAGTTTTAAATATCTTAATACAATTATTAAAAATTAATTTACAAATGTATAGCCTACAAGATTTGGAAAAGCGGGTAAATACACACATAAAATAAATGTATTGTTTCCATGTACTGGTGTTATATGTACAGAATGCAAATAAAATGTATTTCAAAATGTATTTTAATTTTAAATGTAATAAATTATGTTTATATAAAAAAGTGTATAGGTTTTCTTTTTTTTCATTAATGTAATTGAATGTGGTTGATGTAGAATTAAACTCAAAGACTCAATTTTAATGAGGACAACATTTAGTAAGGTGTCCTTTAAAAACTAATGCAATAAATGATAAGTAGAAAGGAAAGGGGGACAATCTAGGAGGTGCTGCATTCATGGTGTGGAAGAAGACTTGAGCATTGGGATAGGAGAGAAATCATAGAGTATAGTGGAGGAAACCAAGGGTTAAAAATACCTCAATGTAGTGTAGAAAATTTGCTGTAAAAAAAAAATCCAAAATGTTCTTGTTAAAAATTTCTCAATCCAATTAAAAAAAATGTAATAATATTAACCAAAAAAAAAAATCAATAATATTATGCCTATAGCAGGAACATTAAAACGACTTTAGCATATTAGTTAAAATATTAAAAATATTATAAATGAAAATATTTAAATAAAAATGGCACCGATTTGAATTATGCATGATAAGCGGTCTGTCAAAGATATTTTCAAGTGCAAGTAAATTTTACTATCAAACATGTCAATACTCTCTATAACAAATAATAATCAACATATAGACATTTAGCCGTAAAATATACAATTGTGTTTATAATAAGTTACTTTATAATTGTAAATAAACAATATAATAGAAACAAAACATTGGGTTGAATCAACATTACTATTTCTGTTGGATAAACAAATAATAATTTTCATATACAAACATAATGACTGATACAAATTTAGATGTAGGATATTGAATTATATATATTTACTTTTTCAGTACGACAGGTGAATCAACTATGGTATAAAAAAAAATTAAGCGATATATTTTGCTTTATTAAAATTTTTAAGGTAAGACAATTGACCTGAACATGTCATGCTTATTTATTTTATACGAGAGGACGACGCATTACTACGATACCATTGTTTCATAAAACATTTATCGGTCTAACTCATCTATTTATATCAAAATTTAATTTTTTTTTCAGAGATTTTAAGTTTTTTTTTGTTTATTCTATATTTACAAACACAGGTTTTATACATATTAATGCAAAAATAGTGAAAATGTATAACAACATTGGTTTGAAAACGCTTGTCAATGTTTGTCTCTAAAACTTTTTTTTCCCCCTTTTTTTTACAAGAAAACATTAAAATTTAGAAAATAAATAGAATATCGAGTTGAAATTCGGTACACGCATTTTTATGTTACGCTTACCAAAAACAGACTATTTTAATTTTTTTCAAAATGGCGGCCGTATAAAATATTTAACATCGATATCCCGAGAACTGTTAACTTTACAAAAACAAAAAACCGGCAACGGAGATATTATAAAATAATAATATCTCAATATCGGCTCTACCGATACCTTGATATTTTATTTAAATATAAAGATTAGTCCTCCCTTTTAAACTCTCACCTAGTTTACACCCTATTCAAATCGTCCTTCACTCATTATCACTTATTAACTAATAACTATCGCTGTACTATTTTTTACTAATAGGATTTGGTTTTTGGGATGGGTAAGTTAGAAAGTTTGTGCAATGTTTCACTCAACTGCCACATGCTAGAGCTGCTTCATCTATCTTTTACTACTTCTTGACATCTTACAATTCTCTAATTTAATCTTTATATATTGAACGGGTGAATTCTATAAAGACTCGTAGTCTTCTAATCCTCTTATTTCATCAGGGTGGAACTGAGGTAGAGTTGCTGAAGAGAGACATATTGAGAAAGATTAAAGAGTGATATCTAACCCAATACAACATGAATAATATATGTAGATCCAGCTAGGGTCTGTAGGGTTTGTCACGGCTGTCCGCACTACGGCGAGAACCTAAGAAAGTTAGCGATATAACCAACATCAATTTATGCCTGTTTGATCTCGTTTACACCCATATAACACATAATTTAGCTCTTCCTGCTGTATCATATTTTAACCTTATCATTTTCAAAGTTATTTTGAAAATGTGTTTTTGTATAATATGGATATTTTGTAATAAACAATGCCTTCATGTTACTTGTGTACTCCTGAGCTAGGTGTTACGAATATTACAATATTACAACCGTCAAAAGTGTGATTATGGAACTAAATACGTAATTTAAACTTGTATATGTAAAGTCACAGATGAAATTGTGTTTGTAAAACTTACATTGTGTCATCTGTGAGTCCAAGCACGTTTACAAAGTTATTTAATTTAGAGTTACACTGTTTTGTATGTAGGACATAAATTATTCTGTGTTGTGATTACAAGGAGTGTCTCGAAATTCATGTTCATAAAAAAACTTTGTTACTTATTTTTTTCAAAAAGAAAATGAGGTAGTGCGTTGAATGATTGCACGAGTATTTTTTAAATACTGTATCCATTTCGAATAAAATTTTATTTTCTTGGCGTTAAAGGGGAAAAACTTTTCGGTCACCATCGCCTTGTAAAAAAAAGAAGATAAAATGAAGACAATAGCACTCGAATTAATAACGTTAGAGTTGAAAAATAACAAGATTTGGGTAAGAAAGACCTGGTAAGAACAAATGAAAGAAATGGATATAATTCAAGACTACATGAAAACGAGTGTAGCTCTAGCTACTGTAGTATCGCGGGATTGCTTCGCCAGGGCTACTCATTGTAGTGAGCCTCAGGTTATAAAAATAATATAATTTTCGTGTCAGAATCCATAGTTTTTTCTATATTTGACCAATAACAAGCAAAAAATTGTAAAACGAACGATCTAATTATGATTTGTTTTGTGTCACTTTTGTTAATGTAATCGAAACCTACAAGGCGAGACTAAATATCCTGCATATAAGTTGTCAACTTTTCTGGGTAATACATCTTTAAATTTCTTCTGAGACATGTGACGTGTTCACGATCTAGATTGGGATTCCAAGAGAGTCGTGAGCAGGTTACTCTACACTTTCCCGATGTTTGACGAAACGAAGAGTGAAATAACGAAGTTACCCGATCGCTAAACGAGACATTTTAACCAAGCACCTCGAGAAAAATGGCTGTCTTTTCTGCGTCCGTCTTTATTTGTGATTTAATTAGACTAACATAAATTTTGTTTTGGCACAGAAATAGTTAATTGTAAGGACTGTTTTCTAAAATTGCGTGTTTTTCGGTTAAACGGTACAGAAGGGCCCAAATAATATGGTTACCAAGTTTTTAATGATATTTTGTAGTCATGACTTAAGATGATTAATTATTATTAATCGAAGATAAATTATCCAAGCCGATTTCTGTAGTGTTGAGTTGGTTAGAAATTATTATTTGATCATTCATTACACATTGAGTGTTGAGTGTTACATGGATCATCACCAAACTGTCATGGCCGGTTTAATAGGTAGGTATACCACTACATAATTTCCTATAAATGTCCATTACATTTCAGATTAAAAGTAGCCTGTAGAATGATATCTCTGTCAGCTGTCTGATGGTTGTGAAGTGTTCTATAACGTAAATAAATAGACCGATTTTGGTCTGAAATCGCTTAGTGGGCGTATTTTGACCATGTCAAACCATTCTAATGATAATTTTTTTATAATCTATTCTATAACGACCTAAGGAAAAATAATTGGTCGTCAAGTTCCTAAAACCAAACAATTGCCTTTGAGCTGTTTAGGCATCATTTCTCAAAAGCAATTTCACCTTTTTTGATGAATTTGAATATTAAAAACCAAAACCGGAATGTAAAATAAAATATAACCTTTGGAATAATTGCAAAAAACTCAAATGAATTAAACCTCCATTATTAAAATATCAGTTTCAATAAAATTCAATTTACTTTTAGGAAAATATTATGGTAGTAACTGGTGGTCCAATTTGTATGATTTCTGTAATTTTCGTCATATCATAATGGGTTTTTGTTTTTTTATTGTTTTGATGAATCCAAATTTGGGAGTAGCTGCCATTTAATTAAGGAAAAATACTAGTACAATCAAGTCGACTCTAACGATTTTGATTACATAAATAATGTTTTTCAAATGTGAATTATGCAACTAAGAATCCAAATGAAAGGTTCTTGTTTACTCAAAAATGAACATTTTGGAATTATCGCTAAAAACAAAAATAGTCTACCATATAGAAGTTAAAAGTGTTAATTCCCCCATTTAGGTTAAAAGTGAAAAGGTTTCATTAACATTGCTTTATTAAAAAGTTTTTTTTTTATATAAGTAAAATAACTACCTCTAATACGTTTAGGATTGTAAGAGAAGAGAAGTTGATCAAAAGAGACCTGGTATGGAAGATGAAAAAGAAGGATCTAACCAAAACAGTAACTTGGATTGTTATATCCGAACTCATCACTATAGTGAGCCCATTAAGTTTTTTATTTATTATAAATGGGACCCTGGGGTTACACTTTGTTCAATTTATAACATTTAAAAATTCATAATGGCGATCCCATTAGCCAAAGTTAAAATTTCAATAGAGTCTGACAATTCTGTTTCGTAAATAATGATTGGATATGTAGGTTAGTGTTGGATGAGTAGTTGTACAGGGTGTACAATAATTATGGAACTGGCTTGATTACTTTTGTATGAATTACAGTGGAGAACAATGAATTGGAAATAACAGTTGGTGAATTTGAATTACCTTTCTGTTACAAACGAATTTCTTACACAGGAAATCCCACCTTCTGGGGTTGTTAAAATATTAAAATGTAAACGTATATTTTAAGATGTTTAGTAAATGAAATTGTTGTGCATGTAAAAGGTTCATAAAAGGTTAACTTTATAATTTTCAGATCTAAGAATTTAATTTAAGAATTTAATTGAAAATTTAGACCGAATCATTTAAAACATTAAATATATTCTAAGAGTTCATAGTACCTGAAAGCCGATATTTCAGTAAAAAACTGGACATAAACATTGGACAAGCTTTCTGACTTACCCATCTCAAAAACCAAATACAACCCACGAAAATTGTAAACATAGTTGTATTTTAAAAAGAGAATCCATTAATGTCGTTTTAAACAAAGAGTTATGATTATGAAAATATGGGTTATTAAACTTGTGATATGAAAACTTCTTCAGAATAAATCGTGTTTGATTAAATTCAAGCTTTTTAAAAAATGAGGCATGTGAATTGTTAAACGGTCGATTATTCCTGAAACCTAAGATAATTTTACTTATGATTTTGCACACTGGTTTCCGCTCATTAATTTTCACATTTCCCTAAAATTTAAACCAAATCTGTAGAGGTAGCGAAAATCGGTATTTATATGAAAAAAGACTAAAGACTGATTTTATGGTATTTTTCGGAAAACTCATGAAACCTAATTTTTGGATGGATGGTAATGCTTTGTTTAGATCCTTTGAGACTAAATTTTAAAAGAAATCGTGAAAGCCGATTGTAGCAAAAATTTTAAATAACTACCTCCTAATTTTAATCTATCGACAAAATGAAAGAAAAAGTCCCGATATATTACCAAAATATGTCCGCATTTTCGGTGATACAGCTGCAAACCTACACATACGATAGACAGCCATAATTACAAAAATCACTTTTTTACACAGACAACATCTAAATAATTTACAAAAAACTGGACTACAATTTTTTTAACCTATTAAAAATCTCTTTATGAAACACCGTTGGTTTACTACAAAAAGTGACCAACAAACAATTTGTTAATTCTGAGAAAAGGAAGTTTTTATTTTTTCAAGTGAGTGTTAAAATTTTATTGTAATCATCAATATAAAATCAAGTAATCTATTATAATAGTGTTATTTGAATCTCATATTATGTTTGTAAAAGTAATTGTTAAACTCCGAATTGAGAATTAATTGAAATTTTGACATAACCTTATTTTGAGAGAAAATTGCACTTGGTGACTTTTTGCAGTAATCCGAGGATATGAGAGAGTGAAGTATTGGCATTGAGCCTTGACCCACCATTTAAATCTCTTCGCAATATATGCATATATATGAAAATTAATTGTTATTGCTTTATGTCAGTAATACAGTAATACAGCTTCAAGGCAAGTGTTCATATATTATACAGAGTGACTCAAAATTGCACGGCTGTTTTGGGGGAACTAATTGAAATGGTAGATTAAGAATAAATCTCCATATAATCATGTGTCTGAAAACTGTCCGTTTTCGAGTTACGGATAGTAAAATATTTCCTCTCAAAGAGTGAAAAAAGCCGTATTGTAATTTTTGGGACCAAAATTAAGGGACAAATTTGATTCCGTGTCTTTGTTAAATGGAAAATTTAACAAAATAAATCCAAAAACCATTTCTAAAAATTGTTACATACACTGGTGTAAAATAAAGAAAACAGAAGTCGAAAAATATACATTAAAAAAATTGGGTTAAAATACAACATAACCTTTGTAAATAATCGCAAAAAATCTTTCAACAAAAATTGTAGAGAATTTAGTTAGGAAAAAAACTTACGAAATAAATCAATAGAAAACACAATAGTTACAGAAATTCGACTTCTATTAAAACAAATCGGACGAAAATATTATAGAAACACATTACAATTTTAAACAGAAAAACTTTACCTCATACTGATCTTCATTTCTTTATAGCAACAAAATATCTTTAACTTTCATTTGTTTCCTATTGACTAAACTTACATAACTTTTCTCAGTATTGAATTCTGTACAACCATTGTTGACATGTCTTATGTGTTTATTAACTATTTAACAAAGTTATTGTATGCCAAATTTAAAAAAAAAAAAAAAAAAAAAAAAACTTGTTTTCGATTCAGTTTTGTATTTTACAATATTTGTTTTAGAAGTTACTGGAGACACAGTTCTGCCGGAAGCTATTTTCTAAATTTAAAAAATAACTAAATTTGTGCCTTATTTTGTATCAACATTTACAGTATGGTTGCAGAATATTTCACTCTTGGAGCAGAAATATGGGCGACATAATTCACTACTCGTAATTAGAAAATGAAGCTTTTTTGGACACAATTATAAGTAGGTGTTTTCTTATTATAGTTACTAGAATAGGTTCGTAGAACTATTTTGAAATTTAGAATTGTCCTGTATATTTACAAGTATAAAGTGTCTTTGTTTATCACTTCAGTTAATTATATGTGTTAACAGAAGCAGAACTAATAAGTTGCCATGAAACATCCCGCCTATATTTAGAGTATTTTTATTTTTTGTACGTTTCTGTATTTATTCATTTAAAGATAAATTATTATAAATAGCACAAACAAGCACTGCCTCAATGGCTCTAAACAATTTCTCTCAAAGTTATAATAAATTTTGTGGGTTTCGTTGTTTTATGTTTTAAAAGTTAATAATTTAAATGTATTCTCATTTCTACTTAGATTTCTGTATTTTTCAAAGTACAAACCTGGTAGTGACTTTCATATCTCTTTGTTGTTATCTTAAGTTACTTTCATTATATTTGAGTATTTTTATGTATTTTCAATCATTATAATTTAAATTGTACTTTCCCCCAAAATACATAAAAATACTCAAATATAATGAAAGTAACTTAAGATAAAAACAAAGTAATACGAATGTCACTACCAGGTTTGTACTTTGAAAAATAAATAAATCTAAGTAGAAATGAGAATACATTTTAAATTTATTAAATTTTAAAACATAAAACAACGGAACCCACAAAATTTATTATAACTTTGAGAGAAATTGTTTAGAGCCATTGAGGCAGTGCTTGTTTGTGCTATTTATAATAATTTAAATAGCCAGACCGTTTTTAAAAAATTATTCCTCTTCTAATTATTGTGGTTGATGGGTAAATGATGAGAAAAAAAGAATCGTCGAAATTATAGCATTTTTAGTCCTTCAAAAATAGTGTTTTAATCAAGAGCTTGGGAAGATTATTTTCCTTCTTAAGTAAATATCCTTATAAATATCTTTCAGGTCATCATTGCCTTACAACAATAGGAAGAAAGAAACGTAAAATATACACGTAATCTTTCAATACTCTCATAGATTCAGTGTAGAAACAGAACGAGAGTTGGTCACGTAATACACTTTAGGAAAGATAAAAGAGAAGGATCTAACCCAGGACCACATGAAAAAAGTGTAGATCAAGTGGGGCTGCCAAGCCCTGATTTAATATACGTGAGCCACTAAATTACCCACTAAGTTACCCTTCTTCCAATTATTTTAGTTAGAGGGTAGGGGCCTAAAGGTGAATTTTTGTTTATAATATATAAAACTTTCAAGATTGACGTAAAACTAAACGTTTATTTTTATTCTATTTTTAAACCAAAACAATAATTTATACCACATATAATTTAATTACTAGCCTACATATATGTGAGGAAACAAAACCAACAATATTTAAGTTTGTTGTATAAAGTAGGATATTTTATTAGGACACATTGACGTAGTGTACCTAGTATGTCTGATACATTTAAATTACAAAATATATAAAGGTTACACGTGCACAGTATTAGCATTGAAAGTAGTAGGCTTGGTTTGGAATGTGTTGACTCATTTTGCATATATTTTACAATTTGCATTTTCCTAAATAAAGTCACGATCATCATTAAATGAAACTCAAATGGAACTGTGTAGAAAAAAATACAACACTAATTTTGAGAAAAACAAAGTGTGCACTACGAAAAGAGATTTTCAAACTTTCATTTTTAATCGAGAAAAATGAAAAACATTATCAAAAAATGGCAACAGGAAGACTACTAAAAGATTTTTTCCCCCAATTATTTAAATATGGGAAACATTTCGTAAAGGAAAAAATGATATATTTCGAATGCATGTATATGATGATAAAACCTTTGAATATTGAAAATATATTTCGCAGTTACATTCTCGATATTTTGGTTTCCACTATAAAATATTACGACAGCAATAATTATTGATTTTCAATTCGTCCCTATAAAAATTAACTTTATTAAATGTATAGAATCTTGTTCACTTGATATCTTTAAACCGACGATGCCTTACGGATTTTTACCTTTTTCTTTCTAAGTTGCAATTCATTTCTATCATTCTCCCCTCGTTTTATGTCAGGTCCAGAAAATGTTGTAATTTTTTAAATTATAAAAATCTTATTTCTACTTTCATGTTTCACAACCATATTTCAAAGTACAGTTGGTTGTGTCACTTTTTTCCTGATATACTTTCATTATAATTTATACGCAAATCTGTTCTTTGAGTAAAATACAATTATAAAACAGAAAATACTTCTTTACTGTATTTTAAACCACGCCCATTGTGGCCTTTATGATGCCGTCATTCCCAATAGATGTTGAGAAGATAAATCCCTGATGTATGGTTAGAGAGGGCTTAGCAGGTCAAAAGATAGTGACATGTTGCAAAGTGGGTAGACGTTGATGCCGAACATGTGGCGATGGGTCAGCAAGTTGTCGTTTTGGTTAAAAATCTGAACTCCGCTACGGTCTCTGTTCTTACTTCAACTCTCAGTAAAGAACCTTTCAATACTAACCCTTCCCATTTCTTTTCAGGCCAATGGTATTATTTCTTTTACATATTTCTGTACCACCATGCCTATTCTCGTCTTTACAAGGCATATTTCAGCTGGAGATTGAGGAAAGGCTGCTCCTTCTTTTGTTAAGGTGTCAGAGTGTTTTCTACAAGATATGTCGCCGCGGTACCATTGTATTGTATCCAGCCATTCCACGTTGTGATGTTCGTTTCATGCAGGCGAAAGTCAGGTCACAGTCTTTTGTTGTATTGGTATACATGTAAATTATGGCATTCTGAGGGTCAACAAGAAAAACTATTATTTCATGCGTAGTTTTAACTTTCTTAGCAGCTACTTCTCTGTTGAATTTGGTCCTGGGGGGGGGTCACTCAGAGTTTTTATAGTAGAATCCATATTTCTCCTTTCAGTGGGTTTGAGAATCCATCTGTATATTTGCGGACACAGTAATCTTTTGCTTATAATATAAGGATAGTATGTAAAGCCACAAAAAGAAGTTCCCTTTGCACACAATATGTCTTCCTTTACACAATATGATAACAGAGTAGGGTGAGAGGATTTTCTTGCTGGTTTTGACAGACGATTAGAAAGGTAATCAATGGCGTTTTTGTGAAATTACACTTTGCACGAGTTCCTCAGCTTTCATGATGGGGTGAGTCTTAATTCTTCCGCCAATAGTATCCTACTGTTTCGTTCCTTGAATTTACTCCATACTTGGGTTGAGTATTTGTTATTCAACAACAGAGGTGCATAATTTTTGTAATAATACAAACTTTAGTTTCAATCAGTAATAATTTGTGAAAATTTTAGATTATAAAAATGATCTGATATTATTCTCTATCCTAAAATCCTATTCATGGAAATCATTTTCAAAAATTGAATGCTCACAGAGCACATTTTAAATTATCTATTTTGACATGATTACTTCCAAATCGAAATTTTAAAGTGTTTGGCTACCCACACGTTTCATTTAGGTTATCAAAGACTACATTTTACATTACTACATCTAAATCTTTTTAGCTACTAAAACAGAGTTTTGGACTTATGTCAGATTCATCTAAATGCTAATCTTGATTCGTATCTGATTTTGTGCATGGGTGTGTGATAAACTTTATGTTCAAAAGGCAGCTATTTTGAAATTTTAGTAACAATTATACATTATAACAAACACACAGAACACAATTCTCACAAAAAAATACGCCTAAGTATCAGACGCGTTTCAACGACAAGGTGGTCCTCTTCAGTGATACACGAGCTACACCAATCAAACTAGTGTTATACTATAGTTATAGTTCGATTGGTGTAGCTCGTGTATCACTGAAGAGGACGACCTTGTCGTTGAAACGCGTCTGATACTTAGGCGTATTTTTTGTGAGAATTGTGTTCTGTGTGTTTGTTATACTGTATAGTTTTTCTCATAAGTCAAGCTCAACATTTAATATAGTAACAATTATATTCAAAAAAATAGACAAAATCATACTTGCTAAATGTTAATAAAATTCAGGATAATAGAACTATTATTTCAGTTTCTTATGTACTTTTTAGATATAAAAACATATGATTTGATTTTGGTTTAGGGTGTGTGATTTAGGTGATTTAATATTGATCAAAAATCACTTTTGACCATTTTTAAATGTTAATTTGAAGCTTAACTATTTTAGAACTTACAAATGGAATGTTCTTCTCTCGATAAAAGTAGTGTTTTTCTAAATTAGGCTGCGATTTATAAAATGGTTAACTAACCTTTTCTGGTTAAGAAAGTATGCCAACGGTTCCTAAAACAAACCCAACATATCAAAGATGATCAAAATCCAAACAATAAATTTAATAATAATTATACAAAGGCCTATATTTAGGGCCCGGAACGAAATTCTTACTAAATTTCTCTTAAGTGTGGGATTGACGAACGTTTCATAATCTCAGTTTTACCGTTTTAGTGAGTGATTTTATTACAATTTGGTAATCGTAACAAAAGAACACATTAAAATAAATTCAGAATCCTATTCTATACAATCACCGGTTTTTCTAAGTAGGATTTTTCTTAGTTTAGGCTTAAACGTAAATATAATAGACAATTAAATAAAACTTTAAGAATGTAAAACACATCAACACTTGCGAAAAAGTACTTTAATTTAGTTTCTACTAAAAATTGCGAAAATTACCCCTGTTAGCTGAATTACGCACTTATATTATATTCATGACAACTAATTTAATATGAAAGTTATTCCCTTATGTACGCCTACCTTAGAAACTTTATACCAAACTGTAAACGTCGTAGCTAAACCACTACCTTCAAATTGCATCCCTTTCATTCAATGATCAGCTGTTCTGGAACAACGACTTTCAACAATGCAAATTAATTTACCCTGTGCAAGTCAGCATCTATGATTTAGTATGGTTAATCTTTTGTTATTAATTCATTATTAGAATAAAAATATTTCTGGACCGTTTATTTTTTAGATTCCAGTGTAAATTTTAATTTAAAGTATTACATATTATGAATTTAGTTTTTATTATAAATTTATGTTGAACGATTGAATTTCTTGAAAGTAGGTTAGGTTAAGTTAGGTTAGGTTAGGTTAGGTTAGGTTAGGTTAGGTTAGGTTAGGTTAGGTTAGGTTAGGTTAGGTTAGGTTAGGTTAGGTTAGGTTAGGTTAGGTTAGTTAGGTTTTGTTAGGTTGGTTTAGGTTAGGTTAGGTAAGGTTAGGTTAGGCATAGGTCTGTGTTCTTTATTTGTTAGTCAATTTATGATTATATTTATCGAAAAAATTTCTAGTAAGTCTATGTTACTTTGATTATTAATGTCCTAATCTAAACATTGATCCTATTGTAGTTACTACAATCACAACTAGATTTATAACCTAAATTAAGGAACATGTGTAAGTTAAATCTACAAATAATTAGGTTAGGTTAGGTTAGGTTAGGTTAGGTTAGGTTAGGTTAGGTTAGGTTAGGTTAAGTTAGGTTAGGTTAGGTTAGGTTAGGTTAGGTTAGGTTAGGTTAGGTTAGGTTAGGTTAGGTTAGGTTAGGTTAGGTTAGGTTAGGTTAGGTTAGTTAGGTTTTGTTAGGTTGGTTTAGGTTAGGTTAGGTAAGGTTAGGTTAGGCATAGGTCTGTGTTCTTTATTTGTTAGTCAATTTATGATTATATTTATCGAAAAAATTTCTAGTAAGTCTATGTTACTTTGATTATTAATGTCCTAATCTAAACATTGATCCTATTGTAGTTACTACAATCACAACTAGATTTACAATCTAAATTAAGGAACATGTGTAAGTTAAATCTACAAATAATTATTAACGAATTTCTCGTGTAGAAATTCTAATTATTGGGTTAGGTTAGGTTAGGTTAGGTTAGGTTAGGTTAGGTTAGGTTAGGTTAGGTTAGGTTAGGTTAGGTTAGGTTAGGTTAGTTTAGGTTAGGTAAGGTTAGGTTAGGCATAGGTCTGTGTTCTTTATTTGTTAGTCAATGTATAATTATATTTTACTTTGATTATTAATGTCCTAATCTAAAAATTGATCCTATTGTAGTTACTACAATCATAACTAGATTTATAATCTAAATTAGGGAACATGTGTAAGTTAAATCTAAAAATAATTATTAACGAATTTCTCGTGTAGAAATTCTAATTATTGGGATCTCCACTTTGGATACTTCTACACCTGAGCCTATGAAATGTCAAGAGATTCTACCCTTTTGAGTTTTTCGATGTTAATATTGTTTCACGATGTCTCTCAGTATTGGCTGTAGAGTTCAAGGTCACAGTTACAGTTGGATTTTGTTCTAAAAGTTGACAAAACATTTGCCAATGTCTTTACTAAAAAACTCGGTTTATATGATTCAAAATTACAGATTTCAAAATCTAATTTTCTGATTACGTTTACTTTGAAGTCTTCTTACGTGTTCATATAAATTCTCAACCGATGACTAGTCGTGTTTTGTAAAATACAAAATTTAAACAGTTTTAATTTAAACGAAAATGTTTAAAAAATGTAACTTCAAAATTATAAAACTATTAAATAGTGGTCATCATGGTACTTACCCTGCTCATCATATATTGTAAAAGTAATGCTCAAAAGTTAGTCTTTGTAGAAACATTAAAATGTTTTGTTAGAGCAAGGAGTCTTAGTATATGTGGGAAATTTGTTTTTTTAACGGTTGGTACACAGTTTTCTGAACATCGTAATTTTGTATATCATTACTTTCTAGACGTCGGTTAGACCCTAATTAACCTTATTAGACTTGTGAAGAAGACTCCACTCGGATTTCAAAACTATACGAATTTGACATTTTCTTGGAAGGTCAGTGTACAAAATAACACTTTTGACAGTAACTTCGCTATTTGTCATCGTAGAGAGTTGAAATTGGTACCATTACATGCACAATCGAAATCTACAAATATATATCTAATTTGTTGCGTTATAAGTTGCATAACACACCAGATATGAACAATAAACGGTTTTCTTTGAAATTTTCGTAAAATTAAATATAAATAAACACATTAATATGAAACTAACCTAAGGCACCAACAACGTGTCGTAACCAGATCGGTACTTTGAAAAATGAAGAATTTCTAAAAGCAGAATGAAAAGTCATTTTACATTATTACAAAGTAAAACCTCTGGACTTGTTACAAAACGGAGAAAAACAATATTACATAGAAAATAATTAAAACGTCGAGAGAAATAGTTCAGAGCCTCCAAGGCGTAGAGTCGTTTCATCTCCAAACCAATAAATATAGAAACTTGCAAAGAAAAACAGAAATAGCCTATACGAGAGGTAGGTGAAATGTTTTACTGACATCTTGTTAGTTCTGCTTCTGTCAACACGTATAATTACCTCAAGTGTTAAACAAGCACAAACTATAGACGTAAATATTTTATGTAAAAGTATATGAATTTCTTTCTGTTTTTATTTCTTTAAAAATATGTATCAATGGATCAAATAATTGATTCCGATTTCTTCCTGGAAATAAACATTTTGCGGTTATCTGAGACTTAAAAGTCGTTTTTTGGATTAATCTGTGTCTTCCAGTCTGTCGTCTCTGCAGTTCTTTACAGTAGAAGCTGTTAAACTGATTTTAGTGAATTTTTTACTTAGTTTACAAACAATCAAAGCGAACATAAAGTCATACGGGTATCGTCTTTGCAGAAGCTACACCTGCCACTATTGGGCTTACCAAGAAGTTATATTTTTCATTTGATTTAAAAGGTAATTTGTGGTTTCGCGGTATTAAAATGTAAAGACATTACGTTTGATGCTCATATTGACGTAGCAATCCCGCATCCTAGCTGGATTTACACCTTTTTTCGTGTAGTTTTGGGTTAGATACTTTTCATCATCCTTATTAGGTTTACCTTTACAAACGCCTGTTCCCCAACTCTAATGGTATGTTAGATTATTCGAGGGTTTGTGAGTCTATAATTTATGGTCTTTCCTTTATTTTCTTAAAAGACGATGATATTTAGTGGTTTTATGCTATTATTCAAAAATTGAAATAAAAAATGACAGCAACTGTTACCTCAAATATTCTAATAGTACCTGAAGGCTGTTAAAGGTTAGTCAGGATAGGCTGAAAGGAAACAAAATAGAAAGATCTAAATGAAGACTAGATGAAGAAAGGTGTGTATAACCAGAGTACCACTGCATAGTCTAGAATTAGTAAGCCCCTGAGGTGACAAGTTATAAACCTATGTAAAATGATTTTTAAATAATTGTGTTTTAATAAATGGAGGCAATATTATGATACTGATAATTACGATTGTACTGAAGTTATTCTTTATTCTCATTTAAGAATGTTTTAAAGTCATAATAAAGCTAGGAACACCTTCAAATATAAATAATTGAAGGTCTTCTATTATTTCTTTTTGATTATGTAAACAATAACTTAAGTTTAACCTTAACGAGTCTAATTAAATGGTTTCTGAATGTTTGTCATGTCCGGTCTATACTCTACCCCAGGATCTGAGTTGGAGATATTTTATGTAGCGTGGAGAAGGTTCCGGAGATCATTCTACTTGTTGATTAAAAACAAAAAAAAACCTCTCAGTATTCATAGCTTTATAAAATAAGATGAACACAGTAGAAACGATAAGCACCAACCCATCGAATACTCCAATAGTGTCAGGGTCGGAAGAGATGAAAGGTCTAAAGATACCTGTTAGGAAAAATAAACGATAAGGATATAATCCAACATCCTCTTTTCAGTTGAGATTAATATAAAAGAGTTACTCGGCTATAATAGACCGCCCGTTTTTACTGCCTCTCAAGAGCGTATTATAGTTACAACTATGTCATGATACAAATAATCAACAACTAGTTTACTTCGGATCTCAGTTTTATTATACAAAAAATAATTTTTATAATGAATTGTTTATGGTAGGTGCAGTGTTTTACCGCCGAAACGCGTATATCGATTTCAATCAATGTTAGTATATGGCCGTATTTTGACTATATTTCGGGATTTTTTTTTTTTTAGTTTTCAAATAATTCAAAACTTAGGGCTATCTGTCATAAGATGTCATCAAAAATAATACGTTTCATTAAATCTGCTATAATTAGTAAAAATTTGATTATATTTTTCTCGAGTCTTAAAAGGCTGGAACGTTTTTCACCCATAAAACGTCATTTATCAAAATCGTCTCAACAGATTTCATCAAATTTTAGTGAAATATGAAATTTGATTATAACATTAATTTTTAAATCGCAAGTGAAACAAGCATTACTGTGCAGTAATATTGGCAAAATATTAAACAAAACTGGTTTCTAATAAAATAAGATTTACTCTGAGTTTATGACACAAGTGGGGCTCAATTTGTGACACCTGAGATTAGGAGTTCAATTCCCACACAGAACAATATGTTTTTTTCTGTGCACTGATACCTGTATTACCAACAAACACTTGTAAGGCGGAGAGCAGGCCCACTATAAACAAACGATGGCTGGTTTGAGTTAAAGTTGCAGGGATTTTAACAATTCACTTTCACAGGAAATATCCGTTTAGCAAATTTTATTTATGTATTAGTGTTAACAACAATAATAACAAACAAAAATAAATAAATAAAACCTATTGATATATTGCTGAATTGTCATTATACTTAATCTCTTTAAGCTTTCTATTTCGAGTATAATCCAAACTAAACTCGTCCAACAAAAAGAAAATGAAATCTCCGAGGTTTTCTTTTTCCGGCCAATTTAGCGGCAGTGGACTCTAATTCAATTCTACCTCCCACATCCTTCCACAGTCAAACCGTACCAACTGTTGAATAATATACTCAGCTTGATTGTTTTGTTACTAAATAGAGTTATCCGTTACTCTTTCTTGACTTAAGGTTTAATTGCAAGTAACGTATGGACCACTTTGTAGTCACGGATTTGTAATTATTAAAAGGTTCACTAACATGCCACAAACTAATTCACACAGAAAATCATATTTGAAAATCTTTATATATGGTAGAACGAAGCACTACCTCGTTTCTGAATTAGCCTTTCAGTTACATTTCTTGTGTAGACCTCTTTATCCTTCCAAGCCTCTTAATTATTATTATTTGAATAAAAGTTATCTTAATACTTAATAGGTAAAATTATTTAAAATTTTTTTAAATAAAACCTGCTCTCTCTTCTTTCGTGTTGGCAACTATTTAAATAGAGCTTCCAGTTACTTTGGTCTTGTCATAAACTCGACCTAAGTGTACCTCTTAAATGATTGAAGTTGATTTAATTAAAGGAGTGTGTAGTTTTTAAGAAATTACTTTCCAATTAAATTTGTACTATAATGGTTTATTTTACCATATTTCAATTAAATTAAATTATTGTGTACTTTTAAATAAATTACTTTCCAATTGCATTTGTACTATAATCGTTTATTTCACCATATTTCGATTTAATTAAAGGAGTGTGTATTTTTTAAGAAATTACTTTCCAATTAAGGTAAAGGAGCCATATTTCGTCCCCGTGCTCAATTTCGTCCCCCTAAGTTTCTCTGTTCTGACGCTAGGTGCGCCACTGGTGATATTTTTTGTTAGTTGCGGTCAAGAATACTAGTTAGTTGTGGAAGTTTCATGAGTCTAGTCCGCTTCGTTGCCATTTAGGAACATTTATTGTGATTTTTGTTAAGGTGAGTTCTCGTAATACTATTTGTAAATGCTCTTTTTGATTGATTATAATGTGTTTATTTAGTTGTATTTGACATAATTGTTTAGAGTAAGCTATAAACTGAATGATCAGAGCGTTTTTCCGTGTTTGGTTTACTTCACGTAGGGCAGGAAGCCGCCATATTGTCAGATAGGATGTTCCTATTTTCGTCCCCCCCGTTGTTCCTAATTTCGTCCCGGGACGAAATTTAGAACGTGTTTTTTAATTTTGTTTCAGATGCCACCTAGAAAGACGTGGGACAGAGAGGCGATGAAATCGGCTATAACTGCGGTAAGAAACAAGGAAATGGGTTACAAAGCAGCGAGTAAGACATTTGGTGTGCCTAGGGCAACGCTTAAGGATTATATAAAGAAAGGAGAAGGCCAAAGTGCTGAAGAATTGATAGATAAAACTATTGGTAGAAAACCAGTTTTTTCACGTGAGTTAGAGGCTGAGTTAGTGTCTTATTGTAAGGACATGGAGAATCACTACTATGGCCTTACGTTGAATGATCTTAGGCGAATGGCTTTTCAACTCGCTATTCGCAATAATGTTGCTCACCCATTTTCAGTCGGACAAAAAACAGCTGGACGGAAGTGGTTGCGCCTGTTTCTTCAGCGACATCCGACACTCTCTACACGAACGCCGCAATCGTTGTCACTAGCTCGGGTACAAGGTTTCAACGAGGAAAGTGTTAAACTTTTTTTCTCTATTTTGAAGCCAGAATTGGAAAAAATAAAATTTAATCCAGTTAAAGTGTTTAACGTAGATGAGACTGGCATCACAGTGGTCCAGCACAAAGTACGAAAGATTGTTGCTATGAAAGGGAAGAAGTCTGTGCACAAACTGTCGTCTGCAGAGAGAGGTTCACTAGTGACGGTTGTGATATGCATGTCGGCATCTGGTTCGTTCGTGCCTCCTCTTATGATTTTTCCCAGAAAGCTGATGAAGAATGAACTCATGGATGGAGCTCCACCTGGGTCAATAGGAGCAGCAAATGAGTCTGGGTGGATCATAAGTGAACTGTTTGAAAAATGGTTTCAACATTTCATTTCAATTGTAAAGCCATCAAAGGAAGATCCTATTGTTTTGATATTGGACGGACATTACTCACATTCTCGCAATATGAATGTTATTGACCTTGCTCGTGAGAATGGTGTTTCCATTGTGTGCTTGCCTCCTCACTCCACTTCAAAACTGCAGCCTCTCGATGTGTCGTTCATGTTTCCTTTTAAGACATTTTATGCGCAGGCAATAGAAAATTGGCTGTCTAACCATCCTGGTAGGATTGTTGGTAACTTGCAGATTGCACAGCTTTTCAATGAAGCCTATGAAAGAGCAGCAGTCGTAAAAACTGCCGTGAATGGTTTTAAGAAAACCGGGATTCTGCCTTACAACCCAAATGTGTTTGGTCCTGAAGATTTTTTGGCGAATGCTGACCCCTCATCATCTTCTAACCCACGTCCAGAAAATCAACCCTCAACAAGCACAGCTATGCAGCCTGCCTTTCCAGCAGATCTACCATCAAGAAACACAGAGGTTCCTCAGTTAACTGTCAGCCCGAGAGATATCAGAGGGGTGCCTGTTATGCATCCATCTTCATCTAAGCGAAGAACCTCTGCTTCACTTATCACAAGCTCACCTTACAAAATGAAACTACAAGAATCTCAAGAGAAAAAACAACGTAGGTTGAGAAAACGGTTGGATCTTACTCCAAAGACATTGCCAGGAAAAGTAAAGAAACCGTTAAAAAAGAAAACTAAACTTGTAATATCCAGTGACTCTGACAACGACTGTGATGTCCCCTACCAAGATTCTAGTGAAAGCGAGGACAACGAGGATGATGCAGAGTGCCCTATATGCCAAAAACGTTTTTCTGAAGACAAACACGGAGAAAAATGGGTGCGTTGCACTCAATGTGCCTCATGGCAACACGAAATGTGCTCCGGTGCGAAAAACAAAAAAAAATTCATTTGTGACTCTTGTTTGGAAGGTTAAAAAATCAATCTTATAATTGTTAATCAAATGTTTTGTACCATACGTACAATTTGTGACATTTTTCTTATATTAATACAATTACTAATATGTATTTATTATTATTACCTTGTTTTTAATACATTATTACATCTTTTACAAGGGGGGACGAAAATAGGACAACTTTTTCAAATTTGGTAAAAGTGCATTTTTTTAAAACTTTTTTTTTTAACGGAAAACAAATTGTTTTTCATGTATTTAAACTCAAATATCATGTGTAGGCTTAGTTGGTGGTGTTATATAAATTGTTTTGGAATAATTGATTGTAACATATGGTACTCAGAGGCCAAACATAGATTGGGGGACGAAATATGGCGCCTTTACCTTACATTTGTACTATAATAGTTTATTTAACAATATTTCGATTTAATTAAAGGAATGTGTAGTTTTTAATAAATTCCTTTCCAATTACATTTGTACTATATAATGGTTTATTTTACCATATTTCGATTTAATTAAAGGAGTGTGTATTTTTTAATAAATTACTTTCCAATTACATTTGTACTATAATGGTTTATTTTACATATTTCGATTTAATAAAGGAATGTGTAGTTTTTAAGAAATTACTTTCCAATTACATTATGTACTATAATCGTTTATTTTACCATTTTTAAATCAAATTTATTTAAATCTCTACAAACTAGAAATGTGGCTTTGTAATAAAGCAACATGGATGGTTTTGCACGATAAATTATTATAGATCATTTTTGAATATATAAAATAACTACATTTTGTTTGGAACAATCATTAATTATTAAAATTAAATCAAAGATTCGAAATAACTGGCGGTATGTTGGTTAATTTTCCTGATTTCTAAAAAAAAAGTAAAATATCATAATATATACAATTACTACCGATTTAATTTAATTTGATTTAGAACAAGTTTGATAACGGTTTACAGTTTGATTAGTACACAAACAATATACAAAGTTTCTTTCTCATCCACAATCGTTTAAAAACAACAGAAAATCAAAGGCTCACTCATTGTAAGATCTCTCTAAGCTATCCCGAGGGTTCCTAACTGGATCTACACCTTTTTCATATAGTCTTAGGTTAGATCGCTTTATTTCATCTATACTATCTCTTGACCATATCTTCTTATCTTTTGATAATGACGCTATTATATATTATTCGAGATTAGAGGTCTCAATTTGTTATTTTCTTCCTTTCTTATAATTCGATGATGACGGAAAGATTTTTGGTTTTAAAACGACAATGGGGGGAACATATATAACAATATGTACGTATGCAATTTGTATGTTCAAAAGTACAATGTTTTTGTATGATCTCAAGTTTATAATTTCGATGTGCGTTAAATAAAAAATTCCCACATAGACTATTATTAAGTCCTGAATTTTTCGTGGGTGAATGTGACCTAGAACATTTCATAAGAGAATCTACGATGTTATCATTTTACTTGTTGGTATAAGATTAACGTTGGCAATGAGATGAAAACAATACCAACCAAGTTGAGTGTAAATAGGTTTGCGGCAAACGTTTTGTTTCAGATGATTTTTTTTCTCGATATTTAAAGGCGAAAAACATCTAGATCACCACCTTCTTAAAATAGATTATATTTCATCATTAGGACAAAAAGTGAAGGTTTTCGATACAAGCTCAAGTTTAACTTAAGAAAATAATGGGTAAATGCTCATTTGACGTTATTTGAGCCATTTTCTTTTCTTTTTTTTTTCTTTTTTTATTATTATTATTTTTTTTTTTTTCAAATTCTTGGGTTTAATTTTGTGCACAATTTTCATTTATTTTGGACACTTCAATTTTATGAGCTGTTGTAAACCATAAAATGGACTCACATTTTAAATCTTGTTCAAGTACATAATATATGTTATAAATACTTGAATATCAAACATTTAATATACTTTAATACATAATTGTTCTTTGAGGCCAGATAACAATTTAAGTAAAAGTAGTTGTTAGAACACTTTATAATAGAAATATAAATAAAACCATAATTTTGTACAAAGATTTAATTTTCCCATCATTTTAATACTTATATTTTAATACTCGATAATTACTCAACGAAGCAAAGGCTGAGTTATAAATAGTTGGTTTAACACATTATAGTATAAATAACAATAATAATGTACTTTTGTAAATTTAAAAGTCATTACTTAACTAAAAATACGTCAGGAAAATTACACTAAACAGTTTGTTTATATTTTACAATGATATGAAAAATGAAATTTTTCTTTTTACGAAAACTATTAACATTTTAAGATGTCTGACAAATGTTTTTCTAAATCAATTACAGTAGAAACTTGTAAGGGGTAGGTTAACGCAATTTCGTGTTAGACTCACACCACATTTCTTGCTGTTCCTAAACCAATATTTACACATAATTCTGCTGATCCTCTACAGATATCAAAGTAAACACACTCAATATTACAATCAAAACACAGATGCAACGATTGTAACACAATTTCCACGGGTATTCTGATAGATTTTCTGTGTTGAATATATCTTACAAACAAACATGAGGTGTAATAAAATTTTAAAGTGAATTTTACATTTCTGAGTTAGCTGAAATGAAGGAATATATGAAAAGGTAAACTTGTAGGTAAACGTATGCTCCATATATAGTTTTTATGGTGAATCGTGTTACGGTTTGTCAGTGTGGAACCAAACTGTACTGTCATGCAAGCTACGAAATGCTTTAAATATTCTTACCAAATTTTTGCTCTTTAAAAACTAAGAGGACAAAAATGATCGCAAGTTGGTATTATATTGATATTTTTAAAGATTATTGTTATATCGAAATATCATTGGTTCCCCGTTGCGATATTGTTCTGTATTTCGTCAGATATTAGGTTTTCTGTAGTTACGACGGATTCAATCACCTAAAACAATTATTGTTAAATTCTTTATTAAAATGTCCACATTGGCGATCTTTCTTCTGCATTTCTCTCTCTGTTGTTCAAACATTTCCGCTTCCACTAATCAATGAGACTTCATATACTGGGAATATTTCAATGTTGTCTAATTTCCATTAGCGTAGATAATTTGTTTTCACAGATGCATAGATAGATTTTTACTTTCTAACATTTCTTGAAATTTAGGTTATGTTAGATGTGATAATATCGCCTTGTTTCCTGATAAAGTTAGCGTTGACTTGAGACAGAGTGATTAATATTAATGTATACAAGCGTTAGCACTAAATTGATACGAGATCAATGCAAGTTGCTACAACGCTATACAGGAGTAATCAAAATGTCATGCAATAAGAGAACTGTTAAGTCATTACATATACAAAGGATAGGTCGAGGTCAAAAATCTATGTCACACAAATTAGTTAATGGTGTAATAAAATAATACAAAATTCCTCACACAAAAACATCCAAATACTACTCCTCAAACAAAACTTTTAGGTTGCAATTAAGAACTGGTTTAAATAAAATAATTCTGCTTTATTTTGTTACATACCAAAATTGGTCCATTGGTTTACCTCTTAGAGGAATGTACAAACGATTTTTTTGGCTCATAATGTATTATTCGAGTTTAGAGTTTCATAAAAAAGGAATATGTTTAATTGAAACATATTTTAATTACCTTTACATCTAAATTGTACTCATAACTTACCAAACTTGACGTTAACCTCCTAGTATTGTTTATGTTAGACTTATTAAAGGCTTTACTGGAAAAATGTTTGACCAGTTTTACATTACCAGTGAACATACACACAATCACCATTTCCATATTGCGAAAATAAGGAAAGACTTCAGAGAGATATTATACAATCGAAAGATGCTAACATACTGTCAGCATTTGACTACTTATATTATGGAACATACATAGAGTTTGATATGAAAAGAAGAAAACCAAATACATATGTCTTGCTAGAAATGTTTCATTGTAAATCATATTATAATGGAGACATGTTTGATTAGGTTTTACTTTATCTTTATAGGTTTTAAAAGCACAAATTCTTTTTGTAGATGGATGTTTATTTCACGTTCAATTCCTTTTGTTGTGTCAATATGGTGCCGTATATACAAAAAAAATATGGTAAAGGTTTTTACAAAATATAACACTTTTTGATGGCTTCAAATTGGGTTAATTAGAAAAGAGTATAGAGTTGCTTGTATAAGCTAGTAGTTGCTCCAACACAAATTTTCCTCTGGGGCAAAATGCATTGTTTTGGAAAATTGATAAATAATTTATCACGCATTATATGAATGTTTATTGTAATTATTAGCAGTTAATTTATTTTACTATCCCAAGAAACTTGAGGTATTAATGTTGTACAGTAATAAAATTTCATATTTCACTAAAATTTGATGAAATCTGTTGAGACTATTTTGATAAATGACGTTTTATGGGGGAAAAAACGTTCGAGCCTTTTAAGACTCGAGAAAAATATAATCAAATTTTTAATAATTATAGCTGATTTAATGAAACGTATTATTTTTGATGATGACAGATACCTCTTAGTTTTGAATTATTTGGGAAAAAAAAGAAAAAAAAAAAAAAAAATCCCGAAATATAGTCAAAATACGGCCATATACTAACATTGATTGAAATCGATACACGCGTTTTGACGTTAAAACACTGCACCTACCATAAACATTTCATTCAAAAAATATTTTTTTGTATAATAAAACTAGTATCCGAATTAAACTAGTTGTTGATTGTTTGTATCAAGACATAGTTGTAACTCTAATACGCTCTTGAGAGGCAGTAAAAATGGGCGGTCTATTATAGCCGATTAACTCTTTTATATTAATCTCAACTGAAAAGAGGATGTTGGATTATATCCTTATCGTTTATTTTTCCTAACAGGTATCTTTTGACCTGTTAGGTTTTTGAACAGGGTTTTTTTTTGTTTTTAATCAACAAGTAGAATGATCTCCGGAACTTTCCGCCCTACATAAAATATCTCCAATTCAGATCCTGGGGTAGAGTATAGACCGGACATGACAAACATTCAGAAACCAGTTCACTGGACTCGTAAAAGTTAAACTTAAGTTAATGTTTACATAATCAAAAAGAAATAATAGAAGACCTACAATTATTTATATTTGAAGGTGTTCCTAGCTTTATTACGACTTAAAATACATTCTTAAATGAGAATAAAGAATAATTTCAGTCATAATATTGCCTCCATTTATTAAAACACAATTATTAAAAAAATCATTTTACATATATTTATAACTTGCCACCTCAGGGACTTACTTATTCTAGACTATGCAGTGGTACTCTGGATATACACACCTTTCTTCATCTAGTCTTCATTTAGATCTTTCTATTTTGTTTCCTTTCAGGCCTATCCTGACTAACCTTTAACAGCCTTCAGGTACTATTAGAATATTCGAGAAAACAGCTGCTGCTCAATTTCCCTCGCTTCTTGAATAATAGTATGAAACCTCCTAAATGGTAATTATATAGCAGAGCTGCCTCACTTCAAAATCAATTTTTAAAGGTTTTATTCGTCAAATAAATGTTGGAAAAATATTTTACTATCGAAAAAAAGTGTCGGAAAGATGATTACATAATACAATAATACAATTACAAAAGTAGTTTTTTCGTGAAAAAATTAACTCTGTGTTATCTTTCATACTCATCACATTCACTTCAATAAACGTACGGAAGGTTTGGCCAGGTAGTTATATATATATAGCAACCTGGCCAAACCTTTCGTGACATATAATAATACAGCCCTACATATGCGTACACTGAAGCACATACGCAGACAATTGAACGTCAATGGAGGGAAGTGCGAGGAAATGTGCCCCGATATGGAAATTCAAAACAACATTTCCATGGCCATATAGCCGAATTTATGTTTAAAAGAATGTACAATGAGTATAATACTCGTTTTCATCATTTATGGCGAATTACGAGTGAAATACATTTAAATTCAATAAATTCCTCTTTTACTGAATTTGCAGCAGAATTTGACTCTGATTAAGATTTTCTTGTGTAATTATATTATGTAATCATCTTTCCGACACTTTTTTTCGATAATAAAATATTTTTCCAACATTTATTTGACGAATAAAACCCATAAAAATTGAATTTGAAGTGAGGCATCTCTGCTATATAATTACCTCCTAAATATCATCGTCTTTTTAAGAAAAAAAAAAAAGACCATAAAATATAGACTCACAAACCCTCGAATAATCTAATATACCATTAGAGTTGGGGAACAAGCTTTTTTAAAGGTAAACCTAATAGGAATGATGAAAAGTATCTAACCCAAAACTACACGAAAAAAAGGTGTAAATCCAGCTAGGTCCGCGGCATTGCTACGTCAGTATGACCATCAAAGGTAATTTTTTTACTTTTTAATGCCGCGAAACCACAAATTTCCTTTTGAATCATATGAAAAATATAACTTCTTGATAAGCCCAATAGTGGCAGGTGTAGCTTCTGCAAAGACGATACGCGTATGACTGGCAACTACAACATGTTCGCTTTAATTGTTTGTAAAATAAGTAAAAAATTCACCAAAATCAGTTTAACAGCTTCTACTGTAAAGAACTGCGCAGACAACAGACTGGAAGACACAGATTAATCCAAAAAACGACTTTTGAGTCTTAGATAACCGCAAAATGTTTATTTCCGGGAAGAAATCGACATCAATTATTTGATCCATTGATACGTATTTTTAAAGAAATAAAAACAGAAAGAAATTCATATACTTTTACATAAAATATTTACGTCTATAATTTGTGCTTGTTTAACACTTGAGTTAATTATACGTGTTGACAGAAGCAGAACTAACAAGATGTCAGTAAAACATTTCACCTACCTCTCGTATAGGCTATTTCTGTTTTTCTTTGCAAGTTTCTATATTTATTGGTTTGGAGATGAAACGACTCTGCGCCTTGGAGGCTCTGAACTATTTCTCTCAAAGTTTTAATTATTTTCTATGTAATATTGTTTTTCTCCGTTTTGTAACAAGTCCAGAGGTTTTACTTTGTAATAATGTAAAATGACTTTTCATTCTGCTTTTAGAATTTCTTCATTTTTCAAAGTACAGACCTGGTTACGACAAGTTGTTGGTGCCTTAGGTTAGTTTCATATTAATGTGTTTATTTATATTTAATTTTACGAAAATTTCAAAGAAAACTGTTTATTGTTCATATCTGGTGTGTTATGCAACTTATAACGCAACAAATTAGATATATATTTGTAGATTTCGATTGTGCATGTAATGGTACCAATTTAAACTCTCTACGATGACAAATAGCGAAGTTACTGTCAAAAGTGTTATTTTGTACACTGACCTTCCAAGAAAATGTCAAATTCGTATAGTTTTTAAATCCGAGTGGAGTCTTCTTCACAAGTCTAATGAGGTTAATTAGGGTCTAACCGACGTCTAGAAAGTAATGATATACAAAATTACGATGTTCAGAAAACTGTGTACCAACCGTACATTTAAACATTTAAAGAACGATTTCATTTGTTCCAATGAAAATTTAAATGTTTTGTAAGAATTCTCTAAACTTTACATTAGATTTCCATAAATAACACTGTTATTTTAATTTCCGTCACAGTTAAATAAATTTATTTCTTTTTAGTAACCCTCCAATGACACCTCGAAAACTTATTTTACAAGTTTTGTAATTTCTAGAATCTAATTTGAATGCTATTTCAAATAATCCAACAATTTTCACTATATATCTCCAAAGCGAAATGATAAAAAAAAATTGCTGAATCTATATTTTGGAGTATTTAGGACTTGATAAATTTAATAGATTTTATACAATGTGCGTGGGCGTATTTAAACTATATCTAAGGGAGGTTATTATTATTGTTTTTTATAACTGAAGATTTTGGGGTAGCTGATATAAGAAAAGTAACAAAAATTTATGATTTTTAAAAATCGGCTCTAACAGTTTTGATCAAATTGTTCAAATAAACACTAAGGTCCCAAACGAAAGGTATTAGTTGCAAGGAGTTGTTTTACCAGAGTATCTTATCTGTATCAATATTTTTAATAATAGAACAATATTTTCTTAACTTTGACAGTGCATATATTTCCACAATTAATTTGATTATTTGTGAATGTACTAAATTTAGTAGTAATGAACTGTGTTGTTTAAAAATACAGCCTAACAGTTAGGCAACTTTCACGACAAGACCAGTTGTTACTAACAACACTTAATGAAAGACAACTAACAACACTTTGTTTCATTATGCTACCTGGTCTCAGAAAAGTCGTTATCATATGAGAACTAAAATAAAATATTTTAACATATGTAAAAAAATCACCACATTTTATAATTACAATAATTTTATTTGTAACGTGAAATAAACTAGAAATCATATAATATGTTCAATATGACCACCTATAATTTCAAACAAGTTTGAATAAGGAACGTATTATTTATTTAAAACTTTATAGAACATCTTGGCATCAATGTAAAGGCCTTTTCCTCAGTCCACATTCGTTTATATTCTAGCTCAAGAGTGACTGACTCATCGTGCATTCGATACACTTTATTACTTGTGATAATTCCTGAAAGCGAAATCAAAGGTCCTCCAAGTCCAACCTTCTACAAAGAAAGTTCTCTTCAAACGAATTCGCAAAGATAAAGGGTACGAATAATTTAGTGGAACATAGTCTTCCATGCACCAGTTTGGTCGTTCGTGGATGAGAAATAATAATAATTGGGGTATAAACAGATAGCTCAACATCTGAAGCTATTATTCACCTGCTACTGAACCATTATAAAAGAATGTTTCTATTACGTGCTCATTTCAAATATTAACTCTTTGTGCTCCTTGCTTGTTGTCGCCACCGTATCAACGTAGGTTATCAGCTGACTATTATCAAAGATTCTGCTTGTTAACGTATCACATATTCTAGAAATTAGCCTCACCACAGAACGGTCAAGGAAATTCCCATCATTGTCTGACAGATCCATAAACCAGTTACACTTTCCTTCCAACGGTCGGAATCATCTTCATTCAAAGGATCCAAAACTTCAACTTATATAGTTGAGACACTTTTCTTCAGGATATCATTAACACATCTTTTTGGTATGTTTAGCTTCATAGTTTTTTCCTTAACGAGGCATTTTGAGCTGTCATGGAAATTTGTAAAACTGCTTAGGGAATCATTGGGACGTCCTAACGCGACAAATCACTGATTGATCCCGTTGTCTTGAACTAATACATACGTCGCACCACTTTACTCTGCTTAAAACTGTTTGTTGTGGGAGCGGTTTGTTAAATTCATCAGCTACCCGCTCCCTACGACCAACCCTCACGTCCGCAGACCAAAATGTCTAAACTGGCTTCTCAAGAGTGAATATTATTTATATGAAAACAAAATTCTTTCATGATGTGCGAATTTCCTAACTTCCTGTAGAGAAGCAATCTTACTACTGAAATATTGTGAAATTGTGTTCACGTAGCCCAATAGTTTAAGGCGTCATTTCTTTGTTCAGCATAAGTATTATTCCGACAATCTTGTTTTTGCAACTCTATTCATCCTAAAGGAGAGGCAATAGTTTTATGGAGAATACCAATAAAATTTACTCTAATAATAATAATTATTTTTTCGTGATTATAAAATGGCTAATTCTTCAAAATTGACTCCATTGACTAATTGCATAATTCCACCTAATTAAAATGTGATTAAAGTATAAAGATTCATAACCCAAATAAACCTAACGAACTGGAAATAATTTTTTTTTTTTAAATTGAACAATAAAATATTTTCTCATATAAAATGAACTGATTTTATCTCGTAAAATTCTCGGTTCGTGAGTTATTGCTAAAAATCATGAATGAAATTATTATGCTGAGTGTTTGTTTAGGAATATCTTCACCGATTGAAATAATATATATTGATACATTTACATCATTATATTTATATAAAAACTATATTAATGTGAAGAAAGCTAACTACCAGAGTAAGGTAGCATTTATCAAATAACCTAAAATAAAGAAAAACAAGAGTATATTATAACATTAAGATTCAATATATTTCATCTTGTTTTTAAGGACGACAGTTTATTCCATTACCTAAACTAACCGATACTTTGTATCAAGGGTGAGTAAAAAAACAGCATAAACAAATTAAGGTTATAAGGATGTTTAAATTATAGCAGTGTGTTTTTTAAGAACATAAAAATAACTTTTACCACTAGTTCAAATTTTAAAAGCTGCATAAGTAATGTTTGTAATTATACTCTTCTCTCGTTTTTCAAGCAGTTAAATCTTGAAAGGAATGTGTGAGGATACATAATACTCAGTCACTTTCTCTCTCGTCTAAGGAAAAACCAAAGTAGATGCTTTCTGTTGGATTTAATTCACAATTGGAAATCCTTGTACGTTTTTTTTCCAGTAGACGATTTAAATTAAGAATAGTTATGTTGTATGTATTTATCTTTCTGCCTTTCTACATTAATTCTTTAAGAAACATCCTGAGATGGAATATTAATTTAGAGATGTATCTTGCAGATAACTCTTATTGCTTTACTTCGGTTAAATATTCGTTTATACTGTGTGGTTTATGTTTATTACAATTCTGTTCTTTTTTGTTTTATTTTTACAATTTAACGTCTCTCATATTTAGATATTTGTGTAATTATTGTAATCTTAAATGAACAGTACACTAATTTTGGACTAACTTTTTGATATCAATATACGCAAACAAATTTAATGACTATACCTCACATACATTTCTATTATTCAAATAATATGTTGAATTATTAAAATCAATAATGTACAATTTTATAATTAGGAATAACTGATCGGCTGAAACTCTTCCAATGCAACTTTGTGTAGTCATATGACCAAAGTACTGTTAGCAAATAAATAAAAATAAATTTTTTAATGATGATAAAACCACGGTGGTCTGTTTCACGTTCTCCCAAACAATTTGCAAAATTTAAAAAAACTCATCATAAACTTCAGAACGCTCATTAACGCATTAACAATCAAAGAAGTTCTTTATTTAAAGCACTTATATATGGATTAAATAGGCGGTTTATAAATATGTAGAGATATTCGTTAAATATTTTTTCGCACTGAGATACAAAAGTATTAAACACTAAGCTTTATCAAACGAACGTATTCGTCAAAAACTTAAAAAAGGCATTTTGAGAAATATTTTTCAAAAATTGAGTTTTTGTTTTTGTTGTTTATAGTCTCGGTCATCATAAAAATATAGTAGAAAAGAATATAAAATAAAGATCCCTAACTCTCAAATAATGTCATAGTGTAAAGATCGAGAGAGCACAATAGTTGATCAAGAATGATCTGATGGAAAAGATGAAAGAGCCACAACTATATAAAGAAAGGATCTGTCAATACAATTTATCATTAAAAACAATACAAGGTAAAAGAAACCAACTTTTCAATTATACATTTATAAGATCAGTTCGTATTGGGTTGTTTAATGGATAAATACCGTTTTGGTGCCTTTAAACTTTTGTAAACATAAATCGCGCAATGTATTACAACGTAGAAGTTATCTTTAATTAGTATTTGGATATTTCTGAGTGAATAATTTGTTATTATTTTATTGCACCAATAATTAATTTGTGTTACAAAACAGATATTCAAACTCGTCCTATTCTTTGCATCTGTAATTAATTGTCTCCGTATCTATATTAAGGGAAATATACGTCAAGATTTAGAGGTGTTTTGTGGTTTGGAGAAGGATTTAAAATTTTGCTTTCTCTTTCTTTTAAACTCCTCTTTAACAAAAAAACATCAGATCCAAGTAAACCGTAATTTGATATCAATGAAAAAAATATTGAATTTTTCTACTTCCTAACCAAATACATAGTGGAATTTTGTAATAGTTTGATTTTTCAGTACACAAGTACAAAATACCAAAATATAAAGCCAGGAATAAATAGGGTGTCTGTTTCTATCGCTGGAAAAGTCACAATTATTTGTTTTGTAAAAGAAGTTACTAATTTTGTTACCATAATTAAACTCTAAGTAACCCTAGCAACAACTTCATTAATAATTGTTTAGTTAACAGCTTTTGATATTAGTTGTTCCAAGTTATATTGTTAAACCAAGTTCTTAAACTTATCCAGTAAAACCATCATGAGAGGATATAAAATAGAATGTTAAGTGGCGCCCTCTATATGTGTCTTCAGTTTAGCCAACATTTCATTTGTAAATATTCCCCTATTTTCGAATTTTTAGTTATTGAAATAGTACAAAATCAAAACATTATCAATTCTGATACCTCCCCACGCAATTTTCAAGACACTCATCTAAATTAATTATATTTTACATAATTTTTACGAGTTTACATTATTGATAATACAGATTAATATCGGCCCATTCAATTCATTTTAACCCATTTTACATTCGTTCCTTGCAATTTTGACGGGCTAGAAATAGAAAGAAAAAAACGTAATATAAAATATATATCTTAGCCCTCGAATACTCTAATAGGTTCAGGATCGAAAATAACAAAATATGGTCAAGAGAGACTTGATAGGATAAAGGAAAGTGCGGCTCAAAGCTACAATAAAAACATGTAGATACAGTTAGCATCCGTCTGGATTGCCAAGCCATTACTCATTAGAAAAGTCCTTGAGGGGAATAATCATTAGTAAACATCCTCCATTTACAAAAATATGCACAGCAATAACAATAAACTAGTTTCTAATTTTAAAATTTAGTTATATGACTTTTAACAAAAGTATTTATAAACACAACAGTATTTTTATACTAATTATACCACTCATTGTATAAACAAAATAAGCATGTATGAACAGTTACTTTCTATCTTGCCTATCCACAAACAAAATCAGACGCGTTTTGGCGGGTTTATTTCACAGTTGGCAAGCTTTGTATATTATTTTGGATTGTTTTTGTGCTTTTTAAAGAGAATTTAAATTAATTACAGTGGATATCAATGGATTTAGTTGGATGTCATCATTCCCTGACAAACCTACCAAGATGGGTATTTATTTTAGAGATAAAAACAGTGTCTTTTTGAACGTCCTAGAACTATTTTATTTATATTTATTACAACTATACTTTCTCAAATACCCATGTATAAGAAAAAAGTTATAATCCTTAATTAATTATACACAAACACTCTTATCCAGTCATGCAGAAAACTAACGGACAAGATACTTTAAATTATATTTGAAACACTTCACAAAAATACCAATTCAGAAAATATGTCAACAAGTGAAAATCTAGACTGTTTTAAATAGTTTCAATAAAACAACATAATATTATTTTGAAACGTGTAAATAGTAAACTAGAAAAAATGAATATAGTGAGATGACGAAAAAGTGTAATGATAGAAGTAGAGAAAGTCTAAATACCGGGTCTCTCCGAAATAAACTTAACAACTTCCCGTTAATATTAAATCTTGCATCTATAAATTCACCTTTTGTAAGTTTAAAAAAAGGTTTTGAATTGAAACGACAACCTAAGCTTTGAAATAGGTATATTTGAATAGCTTTAAAATCTCTGATATCAGATTTTATTGCGTGAATTTATGTGTGAATGTTTTTATAATAATTAATACAATGCTTTGTTATTTTTACAGAAATTAAGTTTTTTGTTTTACTAAATTTTGAAAATGACTGTCCATATAACTTTTATTGTTATTAATAATTGTCATAATGTCAATAGACGTTAGTTGTTTTTCTTATGATGAAATTCTTAAGCCATTTTATGTTATTTTCAATTAAACCATTTTTAGCGTATGGATAAAAACTGGTTCCGAATTTTATCCCCTTCTTTGACTTTTTAATATAGGTAAAGCTTGAACACCAAACAGGACTTCTAACCTGAGATTGACCTTTTCTCTTATATTGCTTCTCTAGTAATATTATTTGTTTAGATTCTATTCATATTTAGTGTTGATTTCAAGAAAAGTTTATTTTTGTTCACTTATTGTTTTAATCTGTTTTATGTATTTTGTGTAAAAGCAATATTGGAGAAATTAAATTCATTCATTCATTCATTAAACAAACCATAAGTAGAAGAAAATTAGATGCACTTTCATTTTATTTGACGATTAGTTTGCTATACCAAAAATCATATTTTACCAAAGTATGATCGAATTAAATATCACCAATTTTTAGATCTTTGATTTCTTATCGTGATCATTTTTCGTTTGTAGGTAAT
Organism: Aphrophora alni; assembly: GCA_963513935.1. Taxonomy (NCBI): domain Eukaryota; kingdom Metazoa; phylum Arthropoda; class Insecta; order Hemiptera; family Aphrophoridae; genus Aphrophora; species Aphrophora alni. The sequence continues at coordinate 33,884,128 of OY740777.1, forward strand.
TTACCCGATCTCACCGTAACCAAAGTGAGCACCATTCACGACAGACGGAATATAAAATTGTAAGCTATCTCACATGTACAGCCCCAAAAATTAAATAATATATTTTTACTCTTCACTCCCACAATACTTACAAGAGGAGTCATTTTCAGAAAGAGTTACCTCTTGTTTTGAATAAAAAACATTCAAGGTAATTATGTCGTTTATTATTATATTTTTAATATATCTCAAAAAAAAATTGTGTACAAAAATTATATATTTTTATTTGTTGTTTGAAGGTAAAATAACTCTTGCATCTTCTTATAAAAAAACATCCATTCTTGTACTCTAATATTGTCAGGGTTGGAAGTGAAAAATAGTTGCACAAGAGAGAATAAATAAGAAAGATAAAAGAGAATAGATGTCTCCTGTACTCACTACAGTGAGCCCCTGAGGGTTGCACAAATTCATTAGAAATAGTTGGAAGAAACATCGGAAATGAAAAACACAAATATTTTTTTTTTATCTTTTTTTTTTATCGTAAACCTCACTATTCTCATGACTACTGAACAAATATTTCTCACTAACTTTGTCGATATTTTCGTTTCTGTTGGATAATATAACAGCATTTAAATATACTTCTGCGCTGTTTAAACACACGTAAGAATGAATTCACTTCTATTGTGATCTTTAAACATATATCCCTTACTGACCCTAATCAATTTTATTATAAAATACAATCAACTTTCAAGATATTCTCCCGTTTTAAATAAAGTGCAGTAAAGGTTTTAATTTTATTAATAAAAAATATATTCTTGTTTCAAAATGTAGCATTTCTTTATTTTTCAAATTAAATAAGTAAATTGATATCTTAAGTCAATTTCATTAAAATGGTAAAGAACTATCCACAGAGGCTCTCTATAGTGAGAACGAGTGTTGCAATCGGTGGTGAGTCCAGCAGGGTTTTTCCATGTAGTCTTGGGTTAGATCTCTCTCTTTCATTTTTCCTAAAAGGTTTCTCTAGATTAATTTCACTTTCTCTTTCAACACTAACCCTTTTAAAGTATTCGAGGGCTATAAATCTTTATTTTACCTCCTATTTTTTGTAAGGCATATGACTGAGAGGGTTATTGACTTTTAAACATCAAGAAAAAATAAATAGTTTAAAACCTATCTTTGTATTGCAACACCGCCGTTAGGTTATTTTTGTTTTTCATCAAATAACACAAAAACTGTTAGAATTTGATATTTCATTAAAATCGACAGTGCCTATTTTAATCACGCTATTTTAGAACCGACAATGGAATTGATAACTATACATTTACATTTTAGAAAAAAATATTTTATAATGTTGTACTTTTGACAGCTTCTGCTCTGAAAGGTTGAGCTTGATCCGTGGTTTAGTTTGTGTACTAGTGTGTGGAGAAAGTTCATGCAAATTTATTTGTGTATCTACTAGTTTACCAATTTCAATCAGCTGGGTTTAATATAGGGTGTGCCAGACCACCCTTACACAATGTATAGTGTGTAAACTAAATGAGGTATAACTTTCGTAACAACAGAAACCTCCCTCTATTCTACCCCAAAGAATTTGGAGAAATTATTTTGAAATCTCCCAAAAGCTCCAGGGTAGTTTGTGGGGGTGGAGGTAGTTTTGGGAAAATTTGCAAATGTAACTGTAGGTTAAGTGATACCTCATTTTAAAGGTATTTGTTCACTGATCATTTTAATAAAAAAAGTTTTCACTTATCTTGATGCTCATGTACAGGGTCCAAAACGTCTAAAATTCAGGGTTTTAGTGTTAATTTTATTGCCATCACCTACAATAATGTAGAGTAACACAATTTTTACCAATGATTAATGAGAGGAAGCTCTATCCAAAAATCTCATCAAAATGTCCCATTACCCCAAAATTTACAGATTTAAAAAATACATAAATGTTTGGAAAATGTAAGAGCTTGAAAGTGAAAAAACTCAAATAGCAACGTAGGTTGTGTTGCACTTCATTAAAATGATCTATAAAAAACAAACATTTTCTGCAATTAAACTTTGACTCTATCTCCAACGGTTCACAAATAAGATGCACAAAAGAAGCTGTTGGTCATGGAGGTTCTAGATAAGAATATAAAATCTTCAGAGACTTTCTTTAGTTATCACTCGCTTGGCAATCCTGAGGGACCCTAATTGGATCTATACCTTACTTCATGTACGATTGAGCTAGATCATATTCTTCTCACACTACTCTCTCAACCAACTCTTTTCTAATAGATTGATTAAGATTAAGTGGTCTTTTGATGTTCGTTTATTATTAATGTAAATAAATATGTAACTTAATTTTAAAATCTCTATAATTGTATGTGTCTTTAATTTTAATTTTTATGTACTTTAATTTTATGTGTCTCTCTATAATTTAATGTATTCCATTTCTTGAATTTTATGTTTATTTTAAAGTAGTAGTTTAGTAAATTAAATTAAAACAACAAATCTCTTAGTATCAACCACAATGTTTTAATAGAAACTTGCCGACCATGGTTTCGCTAGTTAAAGCATTGTCAAGGACTTATAGAAGAATGAAACAATAAGGTTCAGTACACAATATATACACATTATAACAATAGCTGGGTTTTCCCTTATAACCTAGATGAGAAAGGTAGAGGAAGGGAGTGGAGAGGAGGGTCAATGACTTGACTTGGTTAATGGTTTCAAAAGTGGGGAATTACTTAAATCTAATTGTTCCTTTAAAACTAACACATTTTTATTTTTAACTAATCTATTAATTTCTAAATTTTCCAGAAGGTTTAATTTTTTAGATTTATTAGCTATGTGTAAAATATCAAAATTTATATTACCATGAAAGTCTGAAACATTGTGTGTTACCCAGCTATTGTTATAATGTGTATATATTGTTTACTGAACCTTATTGTTTCATTCTTGTATAAGTCCTTGACAATGCTTTAACTAGCGAAACCATGGTCGGCAAGTTTCTATTAAAACATTGTGGTTGATACTAAAAAATTTGTTGTTTTAATTTATTTAAAATGGAATACCACCAAGTACCTACGGTCTCTAGCATAAATAGTTTAGTAGTTTAGTTTAAGATTTTGAGGCATCTTGTAAGAAGTCCTAGGTTTATATGTATATTGATAGTAATTTATTTTATTTTATTCGTTTTCAGTCATACGATGTATATAGTAAATGTTTTGTCAATTTAAATCCCGGCATCTTATTTATAAATATCCTAACCAAATAGTTTGGACTAAAATATTACTACAAATTGTTGTATCACCTAGATTTATAACCTAAATTTTGAGACATATGAACATTAAAAATAGAAAGTATTGTTAGGGTATTTCTTATTTATACAATTCCTAATTATAGTTTTCTTCCTTATAGGCACTTCTAGATCTGAATTCATTGATTATACACAGATCCTATTTTTTAGAGTTTATTTGGTAGTAATTGTTTCTAACTTTATATAATATATATATATATGTATATATATATACATATATATATATATATATATATATATATATATATATATAATAAATATTATATAATAATGACTCTTGAGGTCGCAATTTTAGAACGATTTTAAGCCGTGTAATGTTCTTAATTTTAATTCCTCATTTCGATTAAAGGTGTTACAGTGATATAAAATAAAATGTTATCACTCAATCAAACGGAAAAAATAACCTCAAAATAACATCAAAATTAATAATAACAGATCTTAAAACTGAAATTTTATTTCGATTTCAGTTATATTTAGTAGCTATGTTAGTATTTCTTGAATGTGATTAACGCTTAAAACTCATCACTCTCAGAGGTTGAGTACGAACACTTTCTTCATGATGTCTTTGCTTAGATTCCTCTCTTACATCAGTCTCAGGTCTATCTTGACCAACTCTTGTTCTCCACCGACTCTGACATTATAGATTGTTCGAGTCTTTTATTGTAAGTTCTTTTCTATATGTAAGGCAATGATGATCGAGAGGTTTCTCACCTTTAAACAACAAGCAAAAAACTTTCAAAATATAATTAATTAATTGGCAGCGTTGTAACGGTCTTGCTGTAACTCTTTTGAACCTACACGAGTATATTGTTTTGTATTTAGATTTGTATTATTTAATCTAAGGCGGATAAAAACGGATATATATTAAATATCAGAAAAATTGTGTACTTTTATGTTAAAGTATTTCCAGTGTAATTAACTCTTTATGCATTAACAATCTATGTTATCTGTTTAGATGTAATGGTCGGATTATTGACACCGATAGGTATATCGGTTTATTATACCTGTCATTCACGTGATATTAATATGTTTTAAGATGTATTTTTTTGATAGTTCGCTAAACCACATCAGTATGATAGCATGTTATTAAATAACTTGAGTTTTCAGATTTTAACTGATTTTGGAATAAATGTATTTGAATAGTTAATGTTTTTGTTCCTTCCTTGCAACTTTTGAAGGCCTAATTGGACATGATTTTCATTTTTTCTTGTCAAAAGTTATTTATTTTTATTTTCATCATTTTTAAATACGTCATTTTCTCACATCACCTGTTTTCCAGTTTATAACATAACCTGATAAGTTAAAACGTAATTATTTTATAACCCTTTTTATCCTTATACTGTATACATTTAGAGTAAGTATTGTGGTGGATAAAAATATCGATTTTTGAATTTATTAGAATAAAAACTCTCTTTGTCTTCTTGAATTAAGAAAAGTGCTTTTTTTTACAATATGTCTGTCTGTATGAAGATATAGCCTTTATTATGAATTATATGGTTTCTTGATTGTTAGATGCCATTGAGTGAGTTTCGACCATTACAATAATTATAATCTTTTCAAAATTTAATCCTAAACAAACAACATATTATTCTATTCAAATATTTAGATGAACCATATTTACAAATACACACAGAATAAAAAAATTCCAAGAAAAATATGATTAATTGAGGAGATAAATCATGTTTAACGAACAACAGAGAGAACAAGAAAGTTTAACGTTATATATCCTGGTACATTTATTCTACTCTAATGCATATAACTATATCTAATATACATCTGACGCAATAACAATGATTTTTATATATTTGTTAAGTTCATTCAACTCCCCCCCACCTGCAATAATTTGTCTATAAATTATAATAATAATTTGTTTAATAAATAATAATTTTCTGAATCTATAGTTTGAGGTATTTATGATTTGGTAAATTTATTATTAAGATAAATGCAATACAAATTATATTATTATATCTCTATGTGTACAGTGTCTTTCTATGATCTACAGAGCTTTAGAAAATATACACACGGTTTGAGAACTTTAAATAATGGTGCAAGTAAGGTAAAAAATCGGGCTTCAAATATTTATTAAATTGAATAACGTTTTGTATACAGCCCAATTTCCGCTAGTGTGAAAAGAAAATCATATCACTAGAGAAGATGTAAGTCAAAATTGTGAAATCTAAACCTATATTTGTAATTACAGGATTCCATATAACATAACAATTGGATGATTTTTTCGTTTTTGTTTTAATTTACAACCGTGTAGAAGATAGTCATTTTCAAAAGTTATTCATGTTATAGAATTATCAAACGTGAATTATAACACATCGACTAACGTTTTAAACATTTAAAAAGATAAAATTGTTTTAAATTTATTGAACAACTTTTTTCATTTTTTTTTTTTTTTGGTTGAGAATCCACGTTGGTTGTTCTTTTGATATATTTTTTGGACTACTGAAATTTACGTTTACCAGACCAATAAGTATGGATTAATTTGTGTTTTTCTTGTGTTTATACATCACATTCATAGTTTCCTAACAATTTTGTATATATTTTGAATGTTATAGTATTTTTGAAATATTTGATTTCTTACTGATAGCTAAAACAGTAAAGTTGTAACGTAACAATACCCACAACCACATGTTACAAGACAACAAAATATCGTAATTTCCTTGGTGTCAAATTCTCTACGTTAAGGGTAGAGAATTTCACTCAAATTCTGACACTAAATAAACAAGATTATCACCAGACCATACACAAACATTGCACTAACAAAACAAAATACAGATTTATTTTTTGTATTATACATAACATTTTTTTTGAAATAACATTTCAACCTTTTCTAATTAGTCTGCATTTACTTTTGATAAACAGGTGATACCAATTCTCGTTTTTTCTGTTGATATCCATTCAATAGTTATCAACACCCTTCTTTAATGAATTTGATACACTTTTTAAAACCATTTAATGTATTAATTGCTAAGGATGAATGACTTTGTTGTCGAAACTTCGTCTTGAAGTGATTTCTTATAGTGATAGTTGTAGTTTGATTATATAGTTGGTAGAACTTGTCTCTATAGATTTACATAATGTGTGAATATTCAGCAGCACTTCAGTACACGTCTGTCTGCTTCAAGTGTTCAATTAATTTTCATATTGGTATTATAGCTGTTGCAGCTGTCAACGTTAGAACTTTTATAAACTTGTTGTACAAATTATGTAATCTAACAGATTACAATTTGTGTCCGAATTTCATTTGATTTATCGGATTTTTCTTTTTTAATAATTCAAAGTAAGAAGTTTCTTTAAGATAAATCGCAGAATCACATGTTTTTTTTTATTTAGGCAAGTCTTACTAATTTTTATTTTCTCATATGTAATTTGTATAGAAGAAGCTATATTATGGATACAAAAAAATAAATCGAGTTTTTGTGTGAATCCTCTGAATCCAAAACAGTAGTTTTGGGAATTGTGTCTCTTTACCTTGTGTCCGCCGTACGTGTAGTGGTCTACAGTCCAAATTGTACACAGATTTTAATACAATTTAGTACGTGGGCATATGTTAACCATATTTAAGGGCTTTTATTATTTTTTTAACTCAAGATTTTACGATAAATGTTATAAGATTTAACGCAAAATCATCTCTAAAGATTTTGATCAAATCGTTCATGTGTAAACACTAAGGACCAAAACTAAACGTATTGTTTGCAAGGAAGTTTTCTTATCTGTAGTAATTTTAGTCTTGTTTTAATTTTCGCAGTACAAATACTTCCGTCAACAAATTAATTTCTTGTTAGGGTACTAATTTTGTTAGTAATGAACTGTCTTACAAATACAGACTTCGCATACAAATATCCATTTTTCAAATTTGGTTTTGTATTAGTGTTAAAACCCTAGAACACTACTCATTCGTAAAAATTACCACCCGCCCTTTGTAAAATTTGGAGAACTCGTAGACAAAAGACGGACACCTCTGTCTTTTTGTTTACCTTTCCGCCATTGTGAATAGAGGCCAGTGTCTCTTCGGCTAAGCTCAAAGTTGAACCGTTATTACCGTACTGAAGCTCGCGTCGTATATTTTACGAAAGAATAGTGTTTGCGAAAGTTTTAACTATTAAGTGTTTGAATTTTTTTTTTGTAAATTATTGTTTTTATATTGTTAGTTTTTTAGTGGTGTAAATAGTTTATTATGTAAATTGTGATTTTAGAGTTCAAAGTGTTTCATTGAGCTACTAAGTGTATATTAATCACTGCAAGGAATGTGATTCTCAGTGAAGACAGGACTCTAATTTTGGTATTTTTTGCATTCTACCTAATGAACTTATTGTATATCATTTTTCTCTTTTTATATAAAGTAAATAAACACTTAAAAATTATGTATTTTATGAATATCCGATTAATTTTTCCAATAAAATAATATTTATATTTTTTTTCGATTTTTTTCCAGATTAATTTTTTTTAAAATGAACTTGTAGTGGTGGTAAAAAACATTTTTTTTACAGTTAAAATATATAGGAATTCATTGTTAAATATTTTTATAAACACTTAAAAACAATAAAGGATTTAATATAAAAAATAGTGAACACTAAATTAAAGTTTAAAAAATAATAATAAAAATAAAAACAGAATGTAGTAAAATTTACGAATGAAAAGTGATCATGTAACAATGAACTAAGAAAAGTAATCTAGGATTAACAATAATAGTTAAAAATGTACAATTTGTTAAATTAAGTAATACAACCATAAGATCGATGTATAGTCACTTGTCATTATTTATAAACTATGAAGGTTTTCTGTCGAATATAATCCTCTTTATCAGAACAAGACCAACAAATACGAAATTAATAAAATTCTCTGAGGTTGTCCTTTACCGGCCAATTTAGCGGCAGTCAGCTCTAATTCAATTCGACCTCCCACATCCTTCCACAGTCAAGGTGTACCAACTGTTGAATAAAATACCTAGCTTGTTTGTTTTGTTACCAAAGTGAATATCTGTTATTATTACCAGGCTCATGATTAATTAAAGTGACATAAAAAAAACTTTGAAGTCACGAATTTGTATATTAAAATATTTGTAATTTGATATTCGAAAGATCTTGTTGTCCTCTTATTTGTTCATATTTTAATGAAATTTAATTTAGTACCTCGTAGGGAAGAACTCTGAAATCTTTTTATAAAACTTTCGATCGTATCATTTATGTGGGCAACTATGGTCATTTAGTTGTTTATATTTAAATAGAGCTTTCAGTTACTTCTCTCGTATCATAAAATCGACATAAGTTTACCTCCTAAATAGGTTGCAATAGCATTTCGATTATCGGAGTGTCAAGTTTGTTTTCTTCACATAAAAATATATGTAAATTAATTTAATCAATACAGATGTACAAATTTCTACCATAATTAGTTAAGTTGAAGGTTTTCAATAACTCGTGAACCGGAAATTTTACGAGGTGCAAGCGTTTCATTTCTTTGGGGAAATCTTTAATTATTCAAATTTCAAAATATAAATTCGAAAATAACTTACTTCCATTTTTCATTTATATAAATGTATAAGAAAAATATAAGTAAATTATATATACATATATATACTGGGTGATTGAAATAGTTATGACCTCACTGATTGAAACAGTTTCAAAAATTCGCAATTTTTTACATTTTCCAGAGACAATGTTTCAAGGTCAAAGTAAGGTGAAATTTCAAATATAATTAGGGGAAGGTGTATTAAGACTACTGTTATTTTATTTGTTTTGTAGGCTGAGGAATAACACAGTTATCGATGAAAAAATAAAATCATAATAATCTAGTAATTGTCAAAACCACCAACTGGCTTACACTAGTTCTTAATTATAACTGGTTTAAATACACCATGTGAATAAGATATTATAGCCGAAACAAAGTATTAATAGTGCTTTGTCTTTAAATGGATTAAATCTCTCACATGGCGTAATACTATAGATCTGGTGTGACCAATGGATGGTCTAGCTGATTAAGAGAGAATTAAGATTCTATATTCTAACTATGTTGTTGTCAGTCTGCAGATAATAACAGAAGTGTTTATTACATCTTTTACCCTAGTTCTATTTAAAATTCACCTCAATTTGACTTTCAAAAATAAGCAAAAATACTCTGAAAATTGCTTTAATTTGTGATATTTTGAACCATTCAAGTGTCTGTAGCTCCTTAAGAGTTGGAGATTTAAACAAATACCCAAGAATAAAAAGTCTTAAAATTTTGTGTCATATCTAAAATCGAAATGAACATAGTGGTTCCTGTAAGAAAATTGTTAACTGGTCACCACTTTGGACATATTCTGGATGATATACAACATTTCGTATAACTTCTATAAAATCTAGGGGATACCTTTTACAGTTTTTTTTTGTAACTTTTGTAATCATGGAATAAAACAGTGGTCTCTCCTGTTTCATTCAATCTGTGCATACATACTGTATATGCTGTACATTATTCTTTTTACTTATCCCTCCTTTTAACTTGGATTTCGTTTCATTGATTTGGGTTATGAATCCAAATACTTTACGATTTGAGAATGAATATTTTAATCACATTTTATTGAAATAGATAAAGGTGATTTTCAAGATTTATTTATTTTTATAATCACCAAAAAATAACATAATTCTTAAGCTTTATTAATATTTTCCATAAAATAAAGCTTCTCCTTTCGGATGAAAACCATCCAATCCAGTATAGTCTTGTCAATTCTGTATTGACTTTTCAGTACACTCGACCACAATACTGTTTTCTTGCCAGCGAACATTAACATCACCCATCCTTTACACTGTTTATCCCTCCACCTGTAAATTGGTCTATTTTTTCTTCAGCTTGTTCCTAGCTTGTCCTGGTATTGCATTCTGTAAATATTATAAGCCGACGCTTTTCCCTTAGCCATCACAATTGCACATTAAAATATATGCTTTTCTCGCCATATTCTTCAGCCTGAGGATCTTCGATATGTTCTTATCCTGTTTCTTCACACTGAGGATACGCTTATAGTCCTGTGTACGTATGAAGAACTAGGTCTTTTAAATGTTTCCATTTAGTTTCAAATTTCGTATTGGGTGCCTAAATCAATGATGTAAAGACCCATAGATTTGTTAGGGACCTTATTACCAAAAGTTGTGTAAAATTGTTTGTACTCGTTGTGGTTGATTTTAAGAAAAATAATTTCGGTAGTTTACTCTTATGATAGGTATTACAAAGTTTGATTATTTGACGCTAAAAAAATAGTACAAAACGTCTACACGATTGAACAAAAATCGGTGACACTGGTGTTTGAGAAATTAATATTCTAGATTCATAAAGTGCTAAAACGATTACATACTTGAATAAATTTATAAATTTCAGTATTTTCCTCAGTGAAAAAGTTGACCATTTTTAAATTTAATTTACTACTATAACTAAACACCCATTGAGGAGATACAAGTAGACAAAAATTATGTCACCCTCAACAAAATTTGCATATCAACACTGTTAAAAAAATAATGTTATCTTACGTATTTGTAATTAAACAGGCAGTAAAGTTATGGAATAAACTGATTTCGGAATCCTAAGTATATAAGACGAAAATGTAATTTGTAAAGCTCAGGGGAGGATCCATATATTTCTAACATGAAGGGGTTGGAATTGTTTGTTCTCCAAAAGAAAAGTCGTGAACAAATATTTTGTCACCATTAATAAATTCTTAGTTAGTGTAGTAAAAGTTTTACTAAATATTTGTCTTTAATTTAATGTGTAAGTTATATTGTTAAATCAAGTTCTATTACTTGTCAAGCAAAAATATTACGACAGGTTATAAAACAGAATGTGAAGTGGCGCCCTCAACAACAGTCTCCAGTCTAGCCAACATTTCAGTCTAAAATTTCCCTTGATGCTCTTTACTAAAATTGTATAAAATACCTATCGAGACGAAGAATTCGATACGTGTAATAAATTACTTCGATAAAATCGCACCTCATGTTTGTTCTTTTTCACTACCGGAAAATCAAATATTGGTAGAATTGTTCTGAAGGATATAAAAATATTTCAACAAATAGATGAAAGAATAATTATATATTTAGATAATTATGTGCAACCAATTTGACTTTATCGTGTTTCTTACCTAGAAGATAAAAATAACAAGTTTTAAATTCAATATTTCTTTAAACTATGTACAATATATTAAACCCTTGACACTAGTAACAGTAATAACATTATTAAGGGTAGTAGGATTATCTCTCTAGTGATTAATTTTGCAAATATGTTGATTATTTGTATATAAAAAAACAGGCTTTGTCCATTGATTTATTAATAGTATTATTAAAATCAATTCGTAGAAAACACTTTTATAATCAGAACAGTCGGGCACGAATACGCCAATAAAAACATGAAAATACATTTTTCTTCAGTAAAGGATACCTTGAAATACATTTTGTGTCTCATCAGTTTATTTTTGTTTTCTCGAGTAAAACCAACTAAACTTTAAACACTTGCTGAACCTAAACAAATATTTACACATAATCCTCTGCAGATTACGTCACAAGTGTCGAAGTAAACACACTCAATATTACAATCGTAAAACAGATGCAATGATTGTGAGCCTAATTCGGCAGTTATTAAGATGACCAGTTTTCATTGATTAATCTATGAGTTTCAGATTAAACACTAGGTTCAATATAAAACAGGGAACAGAATTTACTTTATAATTTTATGAAATAACTGTTAGCTCTCATAGTAAAATAAATATCATTCTTTTAGATTTTCGTTTGGATTTACACCATTAAAATTTAAGGTATTTGACCTTTTTTCAGATGGAATAAACATTTAAAATTGGTATTTAATCAGCAATAATAATACCTGTCATCTTGCATACAATATATCTATCTTTATTTTATAAAACACAACGTATATCTGTCTGTCACTACATAACTTGAAAACTCCTGACCTGATTTTAATGCAGTTTTTCGTCTGCTTTTCATGTGGTTAGATTTTTATCTATGTTGGATTTTATTAGATCAGTGTTTCCAAGTTATTATAATATAATATGTGTGCACGGGTAATACGACAATTCGAATTTCCGTCTTCTATTAAGCATTTTGTTAAATGGACAGCAACAACTTATTTTGTCAGTTACAATGTTGGTATATAATTTTAATGTTAATTCATATATAAAAGTATTACAATGTTGGTATATAATTTTAATGATAATTGATACTTATAAAGTTTTAAAGGTTGGTGACACACGTTTTGAGTTCTAAATTTTTTTGCATCCTAAACGTATAAAATCCATGTATTTTGACTTATTTTATTGTTCATGGGTATTATTATTATTATCATTATCACCAGGGCATATTATTATTTTGTTATTACATTGTTCTTATATTCTGAAATAAGCTTATTTACGGACCTGGATATCAATCCATATTTATTCTGTATGCATAAACAGCGAATTTTGTAAACAATATTTTTTGTTAAAAAGCTGTTGGTTTCTGGTGACAGTATCTTATATTTGTGTCAGTACTTACTGTTATCAAATGGTTTAGGGGAATTTTGACAATATTCATAGTTTTGTGAAAGAGCAAAATATATAGATTCCTTTGATTATATACACTTTATTACCTTCTAATCTATGTTTTAAATATTTATGGACAAACCAATAATTTATTTGATTGTTGTTTTATTCATTATTTGGTCATTTTTCCCAAAAAGTGATCAAAAATTGTCAAAACCCCTAGCCATAAATCTCAACGTCACCAGTTTTGAATTTTATCTACATTCATAACTTACAGATTTGCTCTCCAGATATTTTTCACCAAAACGAGTTGAGAATAAAACTAAAAAATTGTAATTCTAATTTAAATAGTGTTGCTCCAAAACCTGGGTGGTAGGGTATTTAACATTGCTATACTTTATGACAAAAATGCTGTCGCTAAAACACATTTATAAATGAAAAAAATACCAATTTTGTTTTAAATCGACTGGCTAAATACCGCACTCATCTAGGAACACATATTGTTTTACAAAAGTGTAATTTTATTCGTCCAAATACTTCTTTGTGTATGAATGAAACAAGGAGTTTTTCTGTCAAGCTGTTCATACGTCTATCAGTCGTATTTACTGTATTTGAACAACCACCTTCTCTTCAAAGGTTATTCACGTTTGGACAAAATTAAATTTAAAAATTCTGCGTTTTCTATGCAATTGAATTTAAAACAGGAATTTCTGTTCAATTTACACTACTGTCAACCACCATATATTTATAGTAGGTCCATCCTCCGTTTAACCACATGTAGGAATACATTAAATTGTAACGAAACCCCTTATATCCTGAATGTGAGTCTAATCTATAATCCTAGGTGTATACATCAGATAACTGACGCCGTGAACCACTGAGCTACCACAAAACTTTTAGACTCTAAGTTTTTGACTATGGAAGCCCCATTTGTTTTTCAAATGAAACATTTTGTTTTCTTCCTTTCAATTCACTTCTAACCAACCCTGTCAGCTTATAACCTAGCCAATTATTGTTTATGTAATGTTAACTCCTCTCAATTTAATCACAAGAAGGGAATAACTGTGACACATTTGGTTATAAGATTAGTAGGACATTTGCATAAGATTACTCCTTGCAAGTATAAACTATATTTAGTTCAACAAAAAGTTTACAAATATCTCCCACTTATTTATGGTTAATAAAAATTTAACTTTTCTGTTTATTTTAAAATATATTGAAACTTTACAGTAGATTTACTGTCACTGTAAATGTTCATAACTATCTGCATAATTTACTGACATATACGTGTGCATATTGGATTATAAACTCGATTTAAAATATCTGAAAAAATTACGTTATATCTCATCACAGAGAATTGAGCTTTATACAAGTCACGCAAACGTTATTATTTCAATAAAGTTAAGTGCACTTGTGTGAAATAGGTTATGTCATGTATTCAAGAATCCCATAAACAAACACCATGTGTAATATCAAAAGTAAAGTGAATTTACTTTAAATTATCTCAGAAAACAGTTTGATATTGCAATAAAAGAGGATGGTAGTCTGCTCATCGTTCGGTATAGAGTAACTGAAGGTATAAAAATACTTTATATTTGGTTGTTATTTCTAAATATTTTAATACCGAGTCAACATCATCAAGAGTAATAAACTACACCAATCAGACATGTTAATTAAAAATCATCTTCGAAACCAAACACGAATGTTTAACTTGTTTCCTTTATAGTTAAAACTATATTTAATTTAATTTATTCTTTTATGAACATGAAACACGAAATATAATGATAAATTTATATAAATATAAAAACTTTCGTAGACATAAGTGTGAGAATAGCTTAGAAAAATTAAAATTTGTGGCACGAGTGCTTTAGCCTAGGTCCATCGGGTTGTAAATCTGCCCATTAGATTTATTCCACCTTTGCTCCTAAAGAGACATTCATTCGAGACCTAGCTATATAGTTTTCTCACGACCAATAGCAGTAAATTCACAACATTTTAACTTAGTTTTAAAAATGAAATTGGCTTAATATTAAATGTTTATTAACACCTATTGAGTATATTTTAATTTGGATCTAAAACTATCAACATTTAAATATTTTGGAAATTAGTAATTATCGTCAATTATTAAATAACTAAATTAACCATTTAAAGATACTCAATTTAATAACAAGTGTAAAACATTGAAAATCTATAAATTTTGAAATCTGTTTTTGATAATATAACATCTATAATACATTTATACTATTGAACCTCCTCTCTATGTTTTACCCTATAAGTTTAAAATACCTTTCATGCCAAAGCGATATTGATTCATGGAATCAAATCGGGTCGATGACCCCCTCCAGATAAAATCGAAGTTAAATAAATTAAAATAATGACATCTCCAAAATGCTATTTACAAAAAGCTCTGTAGACGGAAGTGTGACAGTAGATTAAGAAATTCAAAATTTGTGGTACGGGTGATGTGGCTAAGGGTTATAAGGTTGTAAAAGTGTCCGTTTTATTATTTTTTTTATTACTAGTCCTATATGAGACATCCAGTCAGGACAATAACTTAAAGCTTACTTACAACCAATGACAGTAAATTCACACATTACAACCTAATTTTCTGCTGGTTTTTAAGATAAATTTTCAAGAAGAACCAAATTTGCTCAATTATTATTAATAAGCACTATCAGAGACACTCCAAATATCAAATTAACTTAAATTAACTTATAAAATCCATAAAATAAATAATACTCTCAAAATTAAACAAAACGAAATAAATTAATAAATTACAGCTACGATTAACTTAGAAATCAGAGGCAGAAAATATTTCAACAGGATGTTCGGAGCGGATGTAAAACTAAAAACCCAGCGATATTGAGGTTCATCAAAGCATGATTTTGCACAGCCAGAATATTTCGCCGTGAGAATGAAAAATACGCACATTCATACAAAATTAATACATCAAAAGAGAAATTTGAATAAGACACGAGCCAATCAGAACAAATCGAGCCAAATAATGTCCAATCAAAAATAACTATTTAAAACACGTGGAAAAAGGAGAGGGGAACAAGCCCGGAAAAATTAGAAGTCAGTATTGGAAGGAACACGCTAAAAGTAAGTTCAACTTGTAATATGTGCTTGCAAATTGATGTCAAATAAAATGTAAAATAAATAAATAAATCTAATTAAAATTCTATGGTGGTGCGATAAATAGAAGTTCTATCAAATGTGAACGAGTGAGCAATCTAAATAAGTGAAGTGTTTAGTGCGATTTGTTAAATAAAGAAAATCTAAGTATCTAAGGATTGTCAGAAAATGTAAGTAGTTTCTAATGCAAACACTTGTAAGACAGATCTCGAGGGTTACAAAACATATCATATAGCAGATATACTATATAGATTCAATTTCATTATTTTTTAAATTGAACTAAGATAGAGTGTTAGCTAAAGTGATTTTGTTTAAGTTAAGTAGAAGGTATTATGAATGAATGATTTTACTTTATTATATTGCATGAAAACATGGAATAGTTTATGAAATTTTGTAAGTGAGATAATTTCTCTTAAATTCTTAATTATATGATTAGTAGCTTGTTCTACTAACCTGGTGTATTATTTCTAACCTAGTCTCTTTTGGAGTCATCCCTCATGCCAAGCAAAGATTGACCCTAAAGGGTCTGGTGGAGCCCCCAAATTAAGAGCAGTAAATTCATTTCAAGGGTATTAAATTCGGTAAAATAAAAAAAATGATCTAACAAGTTCTTATGATTGAACTAGACTGAGCAAAGACTCGTTGACTTACAAACCCTTACAGCACCTATTGGGCATATTTTTGTTTGGATGTAAATTATCAAAATTTTAACGTTAGGTAACAACTATTTTTTGTTCAATAAGAATATATTACAAAATTTATCTTTAAAACAAAATTTTAATTCAGTTTTAACAAACCGTATCAGCTTCCTCCATAAGCCAAACATAGTTTAAATAATGTGGACTTTAACCATCAGGATTGAATTGAAAAAAATACACAAATACATTTATACCTAATAGCATTCAAACTCAAATCGTTTCCTAACAATGTCACGACATTGTGTAAGCTTTGCATTGAAAGTATTTATTAAAAATTATAGATTTTTATATAAAATACAGTTTTCAAACAACTATGGTTTCTCGTATAGTTTGCAGTTGTAAGATGTGTGGTTTCTCGTATAGTTTGCTGTTGTAAGATGTATGTTTTCTCGTATAGTTTGCAGTTGTAAGATGTGTGTATTCTCGTATAGTTTGCTGTTGTAAGATGTATGTCTTCTCGTATAGTTTGCAGTTGTAAGATGTATGTATTCTCGTATAGTTTGCAGTTGTAAGATGTGTGTATTCTCGTATAGTTTGCAGTTTAAGATGTGTGTTTTCTCGTATAGTTTGCATTTGTAAGATGTGTGTTTTCTCGTATAGTTTGCAGTTGTAAGATGTATGTATTCTCGTATAGTTTGCAGTTGTAAGATGTGTGTTTTCTCGTATAGTTTGCATTTGTAAGATGTGTGTTTTTCGTATAGTTTGCAGTTGTAAGATGTATGTATTCTCGTATAGTTTGCAGTTGTAAGATGTGTGTTTTCTCGTATAGTTTGCAGTTGTATGATGTGTGTTTTCTCGTATAGTTTGCAGTTGTAAGATGTGTGTTTTCTCGTATAGTTTGCACTTGTAAGATGTATGTTTTCTTGTATAGTTTGCAGTTGTAAGATGTGTGTTTTCTCGTATAGTTTGCAGTTGTAAGATGTATGTTTTCTCGTATAGTTTGCATTTGTAAGATGTGTGTTTTCTCGTATAGTTTGCATTTGTAAGATGTGTGTTTTCTCGTATAGTTTGCAGTTGTAAGATGTATGTATTCTCGTATAGTTTGCAGTTGTAAGATGTGTGTTTTCTCGTATAGTTTGCAGTTGTATGATGTGTGTTTTCTCGTATAGTTTGCAGTTGTAAGATGTGTGTTTTCTCGTATAGTTTGCACTTGTAAGATGTATGTTTTCTTGTATAGTTTGCAGTTGTAAGATGTGTGTTTTCTCGTATAGTTTGCAGTTGTAAGATGTATGTTTTCTCGTATAGTTTGCAGTTGTAAGATGTATGTTTTCTCGTATAGTTTGCAGTTGTAAGATGTGTGTTTTCTCGTATAGTTTGCAGTTGTAAAATGTATGTATTCTCGTATAGTTATAAATATAAATTAAATAATTTTTTTTAACATAGATCGTTTTTTAAAATGGACTAGTAAGTATAAAATAATTTTTCATGACCCTACTACAATTTTGAGGGAGGATTGCTAGTGGCTTTGGATATACTAAGAATACTTGGAGAGAAAAACGTGGGGCGCAGCCAGTAAATAATACAAGTAGACAATCCGGATGAATTTACAGCTATTTTTAGTGAATCGGAAATGAGATTCACTGTATTTAATTTATTTACTTCTCCTAATATAATAGATTGCCTGCGCCTCACGTTTTTCTCTCCAAGTATTCCAAATATATCCATAGCCAATAACAATCCTCCCTCAAAATTGTAGAAGGGTCATGAAAAATTATTTTATACTTTTTAGTCCTTTTCAAAAACGTGGAATTTTTATTTTAAATTTTTATTTTACTTATTATTTTGTGTTTTTTAGTCTTATGTCCGGTAGTAAGATTTCAATCAGTTTTGTATATATTGATGAGACTAAATATTCGAAAAAACATTTCATTGGCCAATTTTTAATTGTTTGAACACTATTGTTTAAACAAATGTAGAGACAAGACACCAACTTAATATTGTATTGTCATCCAATTCTGACCTATGTTCAAAATTTCAGGTCTCTAGCTTATCGGGAAGTTAGTTTAAACTTGATTGCAAAATTCCACCCGGACAGATAGACAGACAGACAGATATGACGGAATCCGAACTAATAAAAACGTGGTAAAAACCATATTTTTTTAAACAAAAATTCTAATTTGGAATTCAATATCCAAATATTACTAAATCTTGATTAAAATAGTTTTGGGTGTTCTGTAATTATATGAAAATCCACTAACGGTTATTTAAATTCTAAACTTACTAAGTGTTTTACATTTTGTTTCTTTTACCTCTAGTTTTCTGTACAGTTGACTTAAGGTTACAAGAGGTTTACCACTACTTATGTAAGGAAGATATTAAAGTTCTAAAAATTATGAAGAGCTGTTTTCTAATGAATTCAAATCTCAAAGTTATGAATGAATATTTACCAACAAAAGTAAAGCAAGAAAGATGTTCCACAATATCCTCTTGTATATCTCTAAATTAAATTTCCATCTCGGGATGTTTCTGAAAGAATTTCTATATTAAAGGAAAGACTGAGGGTGAGCAAGACATCCAACACAACTTTTCTTAATTTAATTCCTATTCTACCAAACCCATGTTTAAAGCTTGCCAACAACTCTGAAATAAATCCTACAGAACGCATCTTCCTTTTTTGTCCTTAGACGAGAAAGAAAGTACACACATTCCTGCCTTGATTAAAAGCTAAAAACAATTGTTGATGCAGTCCTTTTAAAATTTAAACTTTTGGGAAAAAGCCTTTTTCTTACCACGAAACAAAGTAATATATTCAAAAAGTTTTTTTTTTTCAAAAACAGACATTTATTTTTTAACATAACTACCTCAATACTATAATATGTAAAAAGAGAAATAAGTTAAAAATGATACGATAATTTATTCAAAAATTAAACCAATGCTTCTTTTTTAAACTGTTTTCTCCTTTATCAAGTTTACTTAATTTTATTCTTATTTTTAAATAAACCTTCACTGATTTCACTGATTACTTTGAGTTGAAATAACAGCCAATACAATAATTAGATAAAATATGCTGAGTAAACTATATATATATATATATATATATATATATATATATATATATATATATATATATATATATATATAAGAAATTATTATTTATAAAGTTATTTACAATTATTAATATGTATAGAATGTATTTATAGAAATGGTGTGTTAGGATGAAGTATGATATAATTGTTTTTTGATTGGACTTATATATATATATATATATATATATATATATATATATATATATGTGTTATTATTTATATTCATGTAAATAAGGTAATCGCTAAATTTGGTGGAGTGTATTACTTGTTAAAAATTAAGTTTTGTTAGTTATTAGTTATTTTTAAGAATTGTTATTTTACTATGGGGAAGGGTTATGTATATAAAGCTAAATGGCTGGAAAGCTGAGCCACGAAATTGGAATTTTTTTTTTTGTAATAATGTGAGCAATAAATAAATAAATATATATAAGAACCGCTTTAGCTGTGAAGTAACGGGAAATTATCTTCCCATTCCTTTGAGGAGAATTACTTTTAGGAATATTTTCCTCTTCTAAAAACATAACTCTCCCTCCATTATAGAGCTATAATAATCATTTGGATACTAAATGGTCACACATAATGTGGTCAAAATGATCATTGGAATCTATAAACGTGCAGAACAAGAATATTATTCAAAATTGTGGTCTGAGCTTTCGTCACAATTCAGTCTTGTATATATATTTATTGTACATAAAGTCAATAAATGATTTAAGTATTTTTATGTTAGGTAATTCGGTTCATTTAACTATACTTTCTTACCTTTTAGTAACACGAATTCTATTTTAAATTATTTGTGCTATCTTTTCCTTTCTTTTACCAAATTTACGTATGGAAATACCGAAACTAGAAGGTGTCTTAGGTTAGATTCTTCTCTTTCCCCTTTCCTACCAAGTCTATGTTGATCATAGTTACTACGCTATTAGAGTTATCGAGGGCTAGGAATATCTATTTTATTCTCTTTTCATTTTTTTAAATAAACTGACGACTGAAAGGATTTGTTATGTTGATTACTCGTGTTCTTTTAGTGCTTGTGTTACAGTTTATAGTCTTAATGAACACTTCAGTGACAACCTTTGAGCCGGGATTTGTTCATTTCAGAAAGACATTCAAACTAAGACCGTTGCCATTTTTTCATTACCTACAAACACATAAAACATTCATTGGCACAAATACCATTTCTATATTCCAATAAAAGGAATAAGGAAAGACTTCAATCAGTCATAATGCTATGGAAACTTTACAAACTGACAAGAATGTATTATATATACTTTTAGATTATATGTATTGGTAGAGTTTGATATGAAAGGAAGAAACCCCTCAAGATATCTATTGCTAGTAATGCCTCTATGTAAATCAAATTATAATGAAGACAGAGAGAATTTTTGATTCAGTTTTATTTTGTCTCTAAGGATTTGTAAAACAAACATACGTAGACGTCTGTTATAGTTGGTACTTCTTTTTTATTTTTTATTGTCCTTAATCAATTTGAAATATTGTATGTTTTGTTTCCTTCGAAGTTGGATTTAAGGCTGTGACATGATCAGTTTTATACTTGGTTACTATGGTGATGTATAGTAAACAAACTATAACATAATTTAAAATATTCTAGTTTATAACTTATAATGTTGCCGACTAGACCATTTTTAAGTAATAATTCCAAAACATTTAGAAAGATGGCTACAAATACGTTGGGACCCCTCAAATCTTATATTACAAAAAAAAAAAAAATTAAAAAAAGTATTCATTAATGTTAACTTCATTAATAAAATAAATTTAGATTTTTCATTCTTATGACAGATTCTCTTTTAAATGTTGACCTTCATTATTATTTATTTGTATGTAAGCTTGTGTGAGAGGCTTTGAGCACTGTTTGTTTTCCAACCTGGAACTGATCGATAGTAATATATCCAAATCGCCAATTTAAATAATAGAATTTGAAACAATAAGTAAACCGTTAGAGTTACTTCATAAATATAAAACTAAAGTAGTAGATTACTATTTAATTACCTTGTATTGAGGTGTTACCGTCGAACAATCCTTACTTGTAGTTTACACTATCATATATGACACCTCAATACAAGGTAATAAAATAGTAATTATTTTATTAACAATCCAGTTGGGCTATAAGCAAACATAATAAAATAGTAGGTTAACTCTCGTCACATACAGATCATTCATAAGAAGAAACTAACGAAAAACTATTGTATTCGACCGCAAGTATGAGTTTTTTATTGTTTATTTTTAATTAAAATATATACAAGAAATTTGTTACCTAAATATGGAGATGTTTATTAATTTTAAAGTAAATTAGTGAAGACAGTTTTTTAATGTGTTAACAAAATTAACCTTTTTGTGACTTTTTTAAGGCTTACTTAGGCAAGTTTTCTTTTAATTAGGCTCCTGTTTTCATTTCCTTTAATACTTTTGGTTTAATTGTTTTTACTTAACTTTTTATAAACAATAATAGACTTAATTTATCCAGCCTAATATGTTGTCATAGTACATTTATTGATAATGTTATATATTAAAAATATGCTATTTTTATTATTTTATTAGGAAATGTTTAATAAAATGACTGTTAGTAAGCAGTTATTTGTCAGAATTATTTTTAGGGCAAACTAAGGAAGAGGACTTAGTCGAAACATCGTCTGGTTGAAATCTTTTCTTAATTTAAAAGTTCAAGTTTGATTACACAGTCGGTAGAGAATGAATTATCTCTAAAGATTTGTATAACTTGTGATTATTCTGCAGCACTTCAGTACAAGTCTACCCGCTTCAAGTGTATAACTAATTTTAATATTGGTAATAATCATCCAAGTGTCAGTTGTATTGGTTTCCAACTGTCATCGACACAAATAAGTGTGTACCAATCATCACTAAATACCTTATAAACTGGTCTTTACTATGTATGTATGTAATTTATCCACTCTGTCACAATTGTGTCTGATTTTACTTCTTATTTCTTATCAGATCCGTCTTCAACCAAATCTTGTTATTTTCTGGCCCTTACGCTATTAGAGTCATCAATGGCTAGAGGTTTTTTTCCTGTTCTGGGCTTTTTTTTAAAAGAAAATGATTGAGAAGTTTTTCACATTTAAATAACAATAAAATGAATACATTTGCTGTATGAAGTCAAATGAACACAAGTTTAGAATAATACTCATTAACTCAACTCATTAAGTTTGACAGCATATTCCTACATAATTAAGTAACACAAATATTTAACACACTTATCAGTGAAAGTTTAAAATTTGAGGCAGTTAATTAGTTAAATAAATGGGACTGTTATCTGTAAAATAATGAGACTGTTACACGGAGGCATTGCTCGGTAAAGTTTTGTTTCGTTCATACAAGAAGAAAGATTTTAGACGTGGATAAATTGCACTGTTGTAAAAACAGATCTGTGGGTTATACAGTATGTCATGTAATATGTAGACTTGAATTCTTAGGTGATAAATTAGGAAGAAATACTGCATAAACTCTAATATATAGAATTTTCCACATAAATGCATGTAATATGTAACTTTTTTAATGTTCTTTTTAATTTTTTATAAAGTAATGATGGGCGAGAGGTTTTTTTTTTATTTAAACGTCATCAAAGAGAAGTTGTGCATCTTAAATTATAAACAATTCAAGTTTTCAATGTTGGTAACAGTTTCGTTATATATCATCACAGAAAATTGGGGTTTATTACAGTCATGTTATTATTTGAATAAAGTTACGTGCTGCGGGAAAGTTCGTGCATTATTTCTGCACATTTATCATTTAACTGAGAGGTTATGTAAATTTATTGTATGAATGTAACTCACAGAACTTTTTTAGAAAAGTGCAATTATTCCAAGTCAATTTTTTTTTTAATGTACGGATGAAATAAAGCGTTTTTCAGCTTAGCGATGCTATTATTTAAACAAAACCGCTTCAAGTTTTAACACACAATATTGATGATATATTTGCTAAATATTTTTATTACTTAATTACTTGAAGGAAATACTGTTAGTCGTTGAGTTAAGAGTTTTTTTAGTGATAAAAAACATTTTTAAAAAGATGACACATATTGTAGTGCGAGTAAAAGTAAACATCAAGCGAAATATTGTTTGATTAAATGTAAATAAATATAAATAGTGAAGTGAGACTACAACAATTAAAACGTAAGTTTCGAAGTATAGTATTTAATGGTTTTATGGTAGATGTAGTTTTATAAAAGAAAATAAATAACGGTGAGAGATAACAATACTTAAATAATGTTTACCAATTTCCAAAAACAGAGAATTTCAGGAAATTTTAATTAATACTCACACTGCTGCCATAATTGATGAATTAATTTTCGGATAGCTAAATTTAAATCTAGCAATGCAATTATAAATGAGAAAGAATGAAAAATGAGAAAAAGAAAATGAGAGGGTGTTAGAAAGAGAGAGAGAGAGAGAGAGAGAGAGAGAGAGAGAGAGAGAGAGAGAGAGAGAGAGAGAGAGAGAGAGAGAGAGAGAGAGAGAGAGAGAGAGAGAGAGAGAGAGAGAGAGAGAGAGAGAGAGAGAGAGAGAGAGAGAGAGAGAGAGAGAGAGAGGAGTAATACAAGGAGGGTAATAATTAAATTATTTCATTTGTATGAACGCAAATATAAAGACGATCGAATTTAAACGAAAATACCATGTGTTTTAATTTAACACAGAATCTTAATTTCCGTTATTAAATGGTAATATTTATTGAAAATTAAAAAATTATATACATAAGTATATTTTTAAACACTGCTTTCCTTTAGTTTCTGAAATGCTACTTTTACCTGGTCTGGCACTCAGACATCATCAGCACATGTAATGTAATGTGATGTTGAATATATGGGAGTCTCAGTTGTTTGCGAGTCCCAGGTGGTGATAACGGATGTTCCGTCGAAAATGGTGGACAGTCGAGGTCAAATAAATAGCCTCGGATCAAAGTAGTGGTATTACCAGGATAAGGTGGTGGTAACAAATGTGTTTTAAAAATGTGAGAAAACAGTATTTAAAACAAAAGGGACTGATTGTTTTACTTTTGGGGAAAAAGCATTTCTATTTAGGTAGAGTTTGAAAGTTACTACTCGATAAGTACCGATAAATAGCGCCAATAATGCAAAGTAAATAACTAAATATAAAACATTAAAGGCGTTGAAACACATGTCGACTAGTCACTAAGGGGGCAGAGTCTATGCTAAGGGGGGCAGAGTTAGTATCTCACACCTTGCGGAAAAATGAATTAAAACTATTTTCATAATAAACTTATTACACTTCACCCATAGTTACGCTGAAAACGTAATAAAATGGACATCAGGAACGCAATTTTAATTGTTCAAAAATGATTTACGTATTTTAATATAATATGGACGTTTCGAAATTAACAATAACTTCGTAGATTTTCATTAAAAAAATATCAAACAAATCTTGATTTTCAAGATTATTTGTGGCATTCAAAAAGATCTACACAATTCTTCATCTATTCTTGGTTTAGATTCCTCTTTTACATAGTTTTTATCAGCTTAATCTCTTCTTCTTCGTCTTGTTCCGACCCTGACATTAATTCCTCTATTGCTAGGAATGTTTGTTTTACACTCGTTGCTTACTCCTTTTTATAGCTATAATTACCGTTTTACACCAAAGAAAGACAAATTATACAAGATTATATTGACACAAATATTAGTACGGTATTATGAGTGAATGTGTCGGCAGTGTTTCTAATACCATTAAAGCGATACTTGTTTATTTCATAAATATTTTACAGGTAAGGAGCATATGTTAGTTTGACATTGATCTTCAATAACCTAAATTTTGAATCACACGAATCTTAAATCTGGAAATAGTTATTAAGCTTTTCATATAACAATCTTTATTGTGGATGATCTATACAGGACTACTTGTTTATTTCATAAATACTTTACAGATAAGGAGCATATGTTAGTTTTACATTGATCTTCTATAACCTAAATTTTGAATCACACGAATCTTAAATCTGGAAATAGTTATTAAGCTTTTCATATAATAACAATCTTTGTTGTGGATGATCTATACAGGACTACTTGTTTATTTCGTAAATACTTTACAGGTAAGGAGCATATTATGTTAGTTTTATATTGATCTTCTATAACCTAAATTTTGAATCACACGAATCTTAAATCTGGAAATAGTTATTAAGCTTTTCATATAATAACAATCTTTGTTGTGGATGATCTATACAGGACTACTTGTTTATTTCATAAATACTTTACAGGTTACAGGTAAGTAGCATATTATGTTAGTTTTACATTGATCTTCTATAACCTAAATTTTGAATCACACGAATCTTAAATCTAGAAATAGTTATTAAGCTTTTCATATAATAACAATCTTTATTGTGGATGATCTATATAGGACTACTTGTTTATTTCATAAATACTTTACAGGTAAGGAGCATATGTTAGTTTTATATTGATCTTCTATAACCTAAATTTTGAATCACACGAATCTTAAATCTGGAAATAGTTATTAAGCTTTTCATATAATAACAATCTTTATTGTGGATGATCTATATAGGACTACTTGTTTATTTCATAAATACTTTACAGGTAAGGAGCATATGTTAGTTTTATATTGATCTTCTATAACCTAAATTTTGAATCACACGAATCTTAAATCTGGAAATAGTTATTAAGCTTTTCATATAATAACAATCTTTATTGTGGATGATCTATATAGGACTACTTGTTTATTTCATAAATACTTTACAGGTAAGGAGCATATGTTAGTTTTATATTGATCTTCTATAACCTAAATTTTGAATCACACGAATCTTAAATCTGGAAATAGTTATTAAGCTTTTCATATAATAACAATCTTTATTGTGGATGATCTATATAGGACTACTTGTTTATTTCATAAATACTTTACAGGTAAGGAGCATATGTTAGTTTTATATTGATCTTCTATAACCTAAATTTTGAATCACACGAATCTTAAATCTGGAAATAGTTATTAAGCTTTTCATATAATAACAATCTTTATTGTGGATGATCTATATAGGACTACTTGTTTATTTCATAAATACTTTACAGGTAAGGAGCATATGTTAGTTTTATATTGATCTTCTATAACCTAAATTTTGAATCACACGATTCTTAAATTTGGAAATAGTTATTAAATCTTACATATAATAACAATCTTTGTTGTGGACTACTTGTTTATATAGGCCTATTTTTATTTATTTATCTGTCTATTATTTATTTACTAGTTTATAAATCATAATACTACTAATTAAAGCTAAGTTAATAAACTTAAAATTGCAAAAACATTTTAAATAAAGTTAGGTATTTGATTGTGAATAAATAGTGATTTCTTAAGAAATATTTAATTAAATTTGATGAACTAGCTTATCTAGTGATTGCAACTGATGATGTCGACTTAATCGAAACTTCAGCTTGTTGAAGTGTTTTCTTATTGTGAAGTTTGAAGTTTGATTGTACAGTTGGTAGAGAATGAGTTGTCATTAAAGATTTGCATAACCTGTGAATATTCAACAAACAGTTCAGTACAAATCTACCTGCTTCAAGTGTTTAGCTAATTTTCATACTTGTCTTGTAATAAAGCTGTTATCGGCATAATAAAATGTGCACCAATAAGTCGCTAGAACGATTCCACACGGTTCGTTCAAGTGTGGATGTTTATCCACTCTGTTACAACTTTATCTAATTTCCTTTAAATTTGTAATAATAAACAATTTTTTAGAAAATGAGTCGACATGATCGTTTTTCTGAAAATTAGTTTTATGGTTTCTTAATTAATTCTTTGACTGTATCAATTTGTGTTTCGTTTATACAAAATTTGGTAAATCCACCTACACTTGTGATATTGACCATATAAATACGTGATAATATTTATGGATATTAGTTCAGTTTGTGAAGAAAACAAATCATCAGGAGACGCAAAAGATCAAATTCAAAGTGTTTTCTAAACAAGATTATTATTAATACTTTTATGATAATACTTTTATGAGCACGCTGTGGTAAATTAAAGATTGAAATCAAACCCGATACCACAATTTAATAAAACAAAGTTTTATTTCCTGATGTACATTTCAGTAACATAGTTAGTAACATGTAACTGTAACATCCTCAGAGGTTGAGTATTGCACAAACACTAAATCTATAAATTTTATAAAAAGTTGTATAAATGAGATTTCAACCCTACTCCTTCCTGTGGTTAGTAAGGAAAGTTTTTGCATTATTACTGCACGATTTATCATGTAACTGTGAAATACAAGATTTGGAATATACTAGATATTAGAAAAGTGTAATATTTCCATGTCCAGAACTTTTTGTGTGAGAAGGAAAATTAGAGTTTTTCTGTCTAGGGAAGCTTATATGTAACAGTTTCATTATTTAAAGTATTTAAACAAATAACAGTTCAATTTATTTATTCAAACAAAACCGCCACAAGTGTTAAACATACAACATTAATAATGTGTTTGCTAAACATTTGTGTTACTTAATTATATAAAGAAGGTACGGTTATCTATATATTAATAAGTTGAGTTAAAGTGTCTTGTATTTTAAAACACATTTAGCAAAAGAATAAAACAAGGTAATTGTGATTTTATTGAAGAAATAAAGAGCGATAAAAATAATCTAGATGAAAAATGTGAAAAATTATGTAATATTACAAACACTATTAAAAAAAAAGACAATTAGTAAATAGTTTAAAGATAAGAACAAGCGATTTAATTGGATATATAAGACATGATGCATTATTTAAAAAATATTGCTATGGAAAAATTACGCAGGAAGAATAAACAAATTATGGTTGAACAAAATTATTGTAAAGCATGTGAAGAATGAAAAAGAAAAGTAAAAGTACAATCTGAAGAACTGGTACATAACAATTTATAAAATGGAGAATAAATTATGGTGGGACAAAATTAATTGTAAACCACGTTGAATAACAAAAAAGAAAAGTAGAAAGAAGAATCTGAATAACTGGTACAAAACAATATATAAAATGAATACTTGAAATTTAGAGCTTTCAACAAATTATAGTTTGTTTAAAACAAATTATCGCCTTAATAATAACATTACAGATGGCTGCAGGGGTTAGTGTTGTTGTCGCATTGGTAATATTGATCAAAGAACAGGAATTTTTCAATAATTATTTGGTTGTGTGATTGATATAACGAAGTCGATATAAGTCCTCTTACGACTAAAGAAAACAATGAATTGTGATTTTAAGTTATAAATAATGACAAAGTTTTTCAAGTTGTAGTATTAAAAACAAGTAAAAAATATTCAGGAAATAAGGAGATGAAATTTTTACTCAAGGAAAATCTACGGAAGACTTTATGCTACGATAAATAAACTTTGATGTTTTGATTTCATCTTAAAGTTGAAAAAAAATGAGTAGTAAATTTGGGAAGTTATTGCAATTGGAAAATTCTTTTAAAAGTCATTCTTATAATAAATATTAGACGTAAAGTTTGAGTTTGTTTGCACTCTATTTTCATAAAAACAAGAAATGAAATGAAATGAAATATCTTTATTAGTCACTATATACATATACATGTTCAGTTTACAAAACTTTACAAACTTAAGACTAATAAAGTCTAACCCCGAGGTTTATAAAAAAACCTGTTTGGGGTGATACACATGAAACTTAGAATGTATGACAAGAGCTAGAGATAAAGGTGGCGGCTGATCGGTTACATTTGATGATTCACCGAACTTTGTTAAAAATTTCATCTCTCAACATGGAAGAAACAACAAAAGACAAGGCTACTTATTATTTATACAGGACAAACAATTATATATATATATATATATATATATATATATATATATATATATATATAAATAAAATTAATTATACCAAAATAGAAAATATATATCTTAGTTAACACAAAAAAAACAAAAACACAAAAAAAAAAAAAAAAAAAAAAAAAAATCTTACCCTAAACAATTAAGTAGGCTATTCTTAAACCTAACAATAAAACAACTCAAAAAAATATTCCTTATAAGTCATATCTTATTTTAAACAGTCATAAAACATAGAAATATTATCATGAAACAGAAGATATGTTTTTAACACTCTTAAGAATTTACTTAACTTTTTAACAATTTTAATTTGACGGGGCAAGTAATTATAAAATTTCGGAGCAAGATAGGTGAAAAACTTTTTATATAAAGTAAGTCTAGGTCTTGGAACATACGCATTCAATCTATTTCTAAGGATTACAGTAGGATTTCGAATATCTTCTCTTTGTTTGTTACTCTTATTATAATAAACTTTTAATACCTTATAAATATACAAATTCTTTATAGGTAGAATCTCAAGTTTTCTATAAATAGGTAAAGCGTGTTCTAATTTTGATTTATTATCTATAATACGAATAAATGAGTTTTGTTGAACAACAATTGTTTTCATTGTAGTATTATAAGTGCCGCCCCATAATGTCAAAGCATACTCTAACTTCGAATTAACAAAGGCAAAGTACAAAGTTCGTAATAGGTCCTGACTACAAAAGGGTCTAAGTAAATAGAAAATCCTTGTATATTTAATAACCTTATCTTTTATGTAATTTATATGAATCTTCCAACTAAGCCTGCTGTCAACAAATAATCCTAAGTATTTAATTTCATCTACAAGAGTAATAGGTAAACAGTTGCAGTTTGGTAATGTACAGTCAACTTCATGGTATTTGAGTAATAGGTTTACACGTTTTTTGTCATTTAAGTTAAAAATTAACGCTTGGGTTTTAGGGCTCATTGCTAAACAATTTTCAGTAAACCAAAGTCTAAGCAAATTAATATCGTTTTGCATACTGTTTTGTAAATCTTGGAGAGTTTTAGATCTGTAAAAAAGTGAAGTATCATCCGCGAATGCTGTTAACATTCCTTTAAAGATACCGTCACATAAACTATTTACATATATAAGGAACAATGGCCCTGATAACACAGATCCTTGCGGAATTCCATAGATTACTTCAACTTCCTCACTGAGCTTATCTCCGACTTTCACTCTCTGCTTTCTTCCAGAAAGATAAGATAAAAACAATTCGTATGCTACTCCTCTGATTCCTGCTTTATACATTTTATCTAGGAGAATAGTGCGATCTACTGTATCGAAAGCCTTCATCACGTCCACGAAAATTCCAGCACAAAAGTCACCGTCGTTCATTCCTTCATAAACCTTCCCAAAGAAATCCAAAAGGGCATTTTCAGTATTCTTTTTTTTTTTGAATCCATATTGATTTTTACTAAGGAAACCTTCTTTCTCTAAAAAATTTACCAATCGAGATTTTAATATTTTTTCAAATATCTTAGAAAAGATTGAAAGCAAAGCAATCGGTCTATAATTACTAGGGCATAGTTTATCCGATTTTTTATACAAAGGTACGACAATAGCATTTTTTAAATCATTTGGGAATTCACCTGAGGACATGCTAAAATTAATGAGATAAACGAGGTGTTCAATTATATTTTCTGCAATACCTTTAACTATAACCGGCGTTACTGAGAAAATATGACGTGAAAAGACAAAACCTTACTTACTTCGATTTTCAGTAATCCTGGAATACCATTCAATACCAAAGAACAAAGTTTTACAAGAAATAGTTAATGCAATTTTGACAAGAGTTATTTCTTTAAATCTTAAGATAGCTTAAAGTTTCTATGAAAGTACTCCACCTAATCCGGTATATCCATTGTTGTACTTTCTTTTTAAAGGTCTTTCTTTCTTTTTATTGTTCTTACTACGTTTTACATCTCCTTTTTTACTAGTGATTACTACGTCATGCGTTAATATTTGAAAGAGTTTTTCCCCTTTTACTCTTTTAAGCCCTAGAATACTTATGTAGCGTCAGAGTCGAAACAGATCAAGATATGGTCACCTGATAGAAAATACGAAATAGAGGGACTTAGCCCAAGACTACATGGAGAAAGGATGAGACCCTTGCAGGTTATAAGTGGGCCCCTGAATTAAACTTGTGAAAGAAAGGACAAAAGTTTGCTCACTCCGACAAACCGTTATATCATTACTAACACAATGCTATAATATTAGCTGAACAATTTTGCTTGCTGTTTCTGGTATCTGCTCAAGCTTAGGTGTAGGCCCGAATTAATTTCTTAGATTACTAGTTTTAATTTTAGTTACCAGAATGATTTTGGTTATATTGATATTTCACGTTCTATCACTTGATACTGGAAGTTGGTATATACTCGCGAAACGTCGAATATTTGTTTTATAAACACTAATATTTGCAAACGATAGGTCAGTCTAAATCAATAATATGAACAATCCATCATTAAATAATTCTATAACAAAACACTATAGTGTCGTCAGAATTTACTATCAGGTGCAATAGAAAGATGTAAAATGTGTTTTGATACCGAATATCTAACCCGTTACCAATATTGAGTACTTACTTACACAGTATTAAAAGTTAATGGAACCCTAAGAGTTGGTCAAGAAAGACAGGATACGAATAATGAAAAGGATTTAACCCAAGACTACGTGAAAAAGGTGTAGATCCAAGTACATTGTAACACCCGTAAACAGTCAGTACAGTGAAATAAAATTTGAAATAAGATTATTTCTTTAATAAATGTTTCGTTTTAAATATAACTTTCGTGTAAGTTATTTGAGGCAACATTTTTCTTTCTTCAAGTTTTACACTTGAAAATTCACCTTTACGTTTAACACAACTTTACCGTTCTTTAAATCTTGTACTAATCACCTATCGAAGTAAAATATAGGAGGAAAATGCAGACTAGAAAGGCTGAAGCACAATATAGATATGAGGAAAGACTTAGACTAAGAAAGAATAGTAAGGAAAGAAGAATGGTAGTTGGTGTACTTCATTAAAAACCTTACACTCTCTTGACATACAAGGAAGTAAGTCAACATTTAACTACACCATTACTTCTTTTTGTAAAATGTTATTCTTTGTAATGGATTACATATTTTGCAGCATTTCTGTAAATTAAATTAAGAACAAAGTGCTTGTCCTTGCAATCATATCTCATATTTATATAAACATTAACTGCAAAGAAGCACAAGCCTTAAAGTCAAAGATTTTATAAAAGAAGATAAATATTAATTTAAACGAGTTTTGAAATTGTAAACATTTCCCAAGTTTTCCTTTTCATTTTATTCCAGTTTTAAGATAAACCAAGACATCAAAGTTTATTTATCGTACCATAATGTCTTCTGTGAAATTTCTTTTGACTAAAGATGCATTTTATTTAAAATCACTACTTGGAAATCTTTGCCGTAATCTACAACGTAAATCATTATTCATTGATGTCTTTGTGTGGTAAAATTTTCATCAAGAGATCAATTTTTACTTTATTAACAAATAAATCATCCATTTCGAAAGTTATACAGTTGTTTGGAGAAAACATAAACCAAACGCGAGTCAAAAAATAATTGTTTTCTGGTTTAAGTAAATAGGAAATTTTATATTTTTTTCCGTAAGTAATCCTTTCTCACTGTCAAATTTGTATTTCAAGGACACGTTACACAAACAAATGTTGTAAAATGTCTGTTTTATAAAAAACTATTTAATTTGTTTTGTTCAACCAAAGTCGAGGTTCAAATATGACGAGAAAATTGTGGACGATAATCTACAAATGTTTCATTATTGTAACAACTTATGAAACCTCTAAAACATGAGGAATAAAATTTACAACTCCACACTTGAATAATTTAGCATATTTGTTAATCTTTGTATTTTATACCGTATGTTGGCGTATTGGTAATATATTACCAATATATTAGCAATATTATTAGTAATATATTTCTAATATTTAACACATAAAATCTTTAGAGTCGATGTCTGTTCCTTTTCCATAATCACATGAATCACAAGTTTTCAGGAGTAAGGCAGATAAATTTGATGAAATAGTTCTTAATGAAATAAACTACCTTTTCTGTTATTTCCACATGGTTGACTGTTTTATGTTTTCACAGACTACTCAATCTTGTAACTACAATTTATTTGCATTTTGAAGCAATAAAACGATTCAGGTTTTACTCGGCCCGTAGTTCGATCTAGTGTAGTGGTATAACACGAAACTCACTGTGTATATTAAATAGAAATTCGGACAATACTAATCTATTAGGTTGATTTTAGTTTCTTGTTGCTTAAAGGCGATCTTTCGGTCATCATAACCTTATAAAAAAAAGGAACAAATGATTATCGAAAAAGACAAACTAGCCCTAGAATACTCTAATAGCGTTAGGATAGGAAAAAATAAAACTTGTACAAGAGAGACCTTAAAGGAGAATAGAATGAAAGACTCCTCAAAAACTGTAGAACAAGCTAGGGTCTCTAGGGATTGCCCATACTCAGTATAGATGAACCCTTGAGGCAACATTATGATGCAATGTGAATCTTTAACTGTTAAGAAAAAAAAATTGAAGTAAAAAACACAAACACTCTTATCAACTAAATAACAACAATATTAACACATAAATAAAATACTAACAATGATATTTATTATTAGATTAACTCGTATTTCTAAAAGTTACTTCATTAGTATTCAAGATCTTGCAGAAAGAATTCAACACAAAATTAAGTTTAATTGCAAAGAAAATAATAACCCTCCCCTAGATCCTCAACCTTTCTTGACCTTAATTACTTACCTTCACCCTACATCTCACCCCTCTTTTTGTTTACTTTCTGAATGTTTTGTGTTTTCAATTTAGTTTACCACTTTTAAATTACACTAAAAGTTTTAATCCGGTTGTGATTTTAAATTAATTGGATTTTAACAGTCTTTAAAATGTAAATGATCATTTCTTTCCTTGCCATTTAGTAGTAGACTCAAATGAAGATTTTTTTCTCGTTGTTTTAAAGCGAAAAACCTCTCGGCTATAATGGTCTTATGAAAAAAGGAAGAAAGAACATAAAATAAAGACTCCCAAGTCGTTTATTACACTAATAAATTCAAGGTCGGTAAATAATAAGCTTAGGTCAAGAAAGATATGGTAGGAAAGATGAAAGAGGGGGATCTAATCCGAGACTACATGAAAAAAGATAAAACCCGGATAGGGTCTCTGCTATTGCCCCACCCACACTCACTATAATGCGTTACCTTAATGAAGACGTACTTAAATCCAAGAGCCTCCCTATGATTGTTGTTAGAATTCGGCATCAGAAACAACAAGGGAGGGTGGAGGAGTATGTTAAGTTTAAGGACGTGCAATTTCTCACTGCATCTATAATAGATCCTATCAAATTATATCACTTTGCATCACATTATATCGGACCTGCACTCGTTATTCGAGGGCAATATAAGGAACGTTGTAGGGTTCGATACAGGACACTATCATCTTAGAAAACACAAGCACTGGATATTCATCGGGTGAAGGAAATTTAGCCTGCAAGTAAAAACCTGATCATGTGAGCGTCTCGATCGGGAGTTTTGGATAAAGTGACTCACGACAATCTTCTCAGAAAAGTCATAAACGATCACGGAGTTTGAGGATCTTTGTGGGGATTTCTAAAGGAATAAAATCACTTACTTGGATGGGAAATGATACTTTATAGCTGATGTGCAATAGGTAGAGACACCTCCAATAAGATAACAAAGTTATACTGAAAAATTACGGTCTACACAAAAAATATTTTTATATATCTGAAGTTAATTGTTTTCTTTTGTTAATTTATTTATTGGTTAAGTTATTTCGTATTAGAATATATACAGTTTTTATTTGTTTTGTGTAACTAACTGTTGTAATTATTTTAGTCTATGTTATTATTTTCTTCTAAAGAATATTGATCAATATCCACAGCGACAATTTTATTTTGAACTTATTGAATGATAAATTTAGCTATTGATAATGTTACTAAATAGAGTTCCTAATTGCCAACATTAATTAGTGAATAATTAGCAACTTGATTGATTAGCATTACCTGAAAGACCAATTAGTTTTCTTATTAAAAACTAATAAAAACAAAAATACAAATTTTGTACATATATATTACCAATTATTTTTAAGTGACATATAATGTTGCCACAATACCTCTCTACGTTTGTCCTGCGGGCTATCAAGATGGCGTCTTTTTGTGAAGTCCAGAAGATGCTAAATACACTGGGTGACGTTGCCATACTTTCGTCGAACTAGCTATTCTAAAAACATGTGATTGTATTTCATACACAAATCACAATTCATTGGTTTATAAGTACAAAATAGAGAGAGTGTTGCACATTGAAGTTAAAAGTAATGAGTAAACGAAATATAATTAATTAACGAAAACAAAAGGAATTGTTTTGATACACAAAAACAGTACCGTGTGAAACACTGGAGTTTATAAGTTTATAAATAGTTTAATTTTTTTTTCTTTTTGGAGTTTATTAATACGAAATATATTGTAACCGACGTAACGTTAAGCCACGCGGTCACTTCTTAACAATTGATTAGAAATCATCGAACTATGAAACTGAGTAGTTCGAGTTGAAAGTTGCACAGTTTAACTAATACTAGTAACACTGAGCGAAAGAAATATTAGTTTCGAGAACTGAAACATAAGTTAGAACAATTTTAAGAGAAAATAGAGAATTTTGGAGTCTACATATCTGTTGGGTTTAGCGTTGTTCGGCACACTGACTGCCGTCGGTTTTTTTTGGTATTCTTGACAAGAAATAGGTAGAGTTTTGATCAAAGGAATTAATTGTAGCATCATATATCAAGTGGGCGGCAGGAGTGCACTCTGGTGCTGAAGACAGATCAAATGGTGAAGGACTCTCTTGTAACTAGATTGAGAACTCAGTATTTTAGAGCGGGAACAAGGCATGACATTTAGTTGTGTATTGGTGAGAGCAATAATTTGAATGGGCGCTTTAAGGACCTACCAGCTTCAGGATTGGAATAGAACAAGAGTTGGTAAAGAAAACCCGTCCTAAAGATAGATCTAACCCAAAACTACAAGGTCAAATTACAAATTACAAAGTTACAAGGTAACGTTTAAAATACTATTATGTACCCTGTCCCAAGTTTCTTGGAATACTAAAATAACATATCTACAAATACACGAATGACAATAAATAATCTCATAGTACGTGATAAAAAAGTAAAATATCAGTTTTCCCAAACAATTCATGTTGCCCCAGAGGCAAATCTGTGTTGAAGCAACTACTAGCTTACACAAATAACTCTACTCTTTTCTAATTTAACCCGATTTTTAACCCATCGGTTTATATTTTATAAAATACAATTACCATATTTTTTTATATATAAGGCTCCATATTGACAAAACGAAAAGAAATGAACGTGTAATATCAACATCCATCTGCAACACGTATTTGTGCTTTTCAAATCTATAAAGATAATATAAAACTGAATCAAACATGTATATCCTCTTCATTTTAATATGATTTGCAATGAGACATCTCTAGCAAGACGTATCTTGAGGGGTTTTCTTCTTTTCATATCAAACTCTATCAATGTATGTTCTAAATGTAAATAGTACAATGTGACAGTATATTAGTATCGTTCGCTTGTATAATATCTCTCTGAAGTCTTTCCTTTTGTTGCAATACGGGAATGGTCGTTGTGCATATCTTCGTTAGTAATCTAAAACTGGTAAAGAATTTCAGCATTAAAGTCTTTAAATTCCGTACAAAGGATACTAGGAAACTAATGTCAACTTTTTAATGAATAATACTCAAGATATGAACTAAACTGTGGACTGACGAATTTTCTTTTTCTAAGTTCAATAGGGTTCTATATGAGCACACTATAGATCATAACTAAATTATGTTCCTAACTTATGTTTTGTAGATTATAGTGCTTACATAAAGACGATGAACGGATATGTCGAATAATAATTCTCGTTTTTTTGAAGCCATGAAATGTGAAGATCAGTCAAAAAACGAAGGACAACATTTTCTCGATAACCTACCTATACTTCTTATCCAAGGTGAGTAAGAACAACAGCATAAACAAATTAAGGTTATAAGGATAACCTACAATTTAAAAATATATATATACATATTATAAATTAGGTTATATTGCTGTGGACATATTTAAGCCGTGTTTGTTTATTTGAAATTTTTGGTACAGTATACACATATCATTCCTCGGTGCTCCAAACAAATATATTTTCTACAGTTTTTACACTGAAAACGTGCCACAGAAAATAATAAAATATAAAATAAACACTACCTTTTTATATATTTTATTAAGGGAAACTGTGCACAGATTGAAACATGCAAAAACTAATAAATATAAAATACAAAGCAACTATTTCAAAGGACCCAAAGCTGATGTAAATAGTGACGCGTCGTCTACCATACGACGATGATCTCGCTGGAAGTAATATAACAAAGTAAATAGAGTTTCATCATACTGCTTCAAAAACAGCTATTTTCAATACATGCATTGAGATGCTAAAGTTGTTCCTTTTAGTCCCTAAGACCTAAAAACATCAGCTGAAGTCGAGGTCATCAGCTGTTACTTCGTTTATACTAATTAATTAACGATTATAAAGAAGTATCTATAAAAACAACCGATACTTTTGATTATAAATAACCGTTAAAACAGCTGTTACCATCGATTTGAAGGTAAATGGGTTATAACATTTTAGTTTTCGTGAAATTGTTTTCTTATATTATTTGCAGTTTAACGAAAAACATATTTTATCACTTGGACCAAAAGAAGCTTTTCGATCCTCGCTCATTTTTCTTAGCTTGAGCTTGTATCGAAAAGCTTCACTTTAGGTCATAGTAATGAAATATTCTATTTCTTTGGGACTAATAGTGACATTGAGTGAGGAGAGAAAGGTATTAGGGGATGGGGCACTCGTTATCTCCTTAGTCTGTTTCCCACATCGGTTTTTGTAGATATAAAAATAAAGTTTACCACAAGTTACAAATTTTAAAACTTGCCTAAGTAATGTTTGTAATTACACTTTTCTCGTTTTTCAAGCAGTCAGTATTTTTAGACAGAAATGTGTGAGCACACATATTAAAGTCACTTTCCAAATCGTTTAAGGAAAAGCAAAATTAGATGCATTCTGTTGGATGCATTTTCACAATTGGCAACCCTTGTACAGTGTTTTCTGCAGTAGGGGAATTAAATTAAGAAAAGTTATGTTGAATAAACTCTCTCTCTCTCTCTCTCTCTTCTCTCTCTCTCTCTCTCTCTCTCTCTCTCTCTCTCTCTTCTCTCTCTCTCTCTCTCTCCCTCTCTCTCTCCCTCTCTCTCCTCCCTCTCTCTCTCCCCTCTCTCTCTCTCTCTTCTCTCTCTCTCTCTCTCTCTCTCTCTCTCTCCTCTCTCTCTCTCTCTCTCTCTCTCTCTCTCTCTCTCTCTCTCTCTCTCTCTCTCTCTCTCTCTCTCTCTCTCTCTCTCTCTCTCTCTCTCTCTGTCTATCGCATGTACCCTTCTGGGGATATACGTCCTGGAGATACCTTGTGGGATCTCGGTAAATATAAAAGGTAGAAGTCTGATTTTTAAAAAATGTATTGCTTAATAAATAAGTATTACTCCTAATTACGTTATCTCTCG
Organism: Aphrophora alni; assembly: GCA_963513935.1. Taxonomy (NCBI): domain Eukaryota; kingdom Metazoa; phylum Arthropoda; class Insecta; order Hemiptera; family Aphrophoridae; genus Aphrophora; species Aphrophora alni. The sequence continues at coordinate 33,923,253 of OY740777.1, forward strand.
AAAATTTTGATTTTGATTTTTTTTTTAAAATATGTGTTTTGTGGGGATGTAACGGTTACGAGAGGACAGAAACTTGTGGGCATTAAGAGACAAGCTTTTCTTGGGGATATGATTATTTTGTTAGAGAGAAGCTTTGCGAGGATGTGAGAGAGTGATTTTACGGGGATGTATTATTTGTCCCACGTTACATTTTATTGCATGTCATTATGTTTATATTTTTGTTGTTATTCGTTAAGTGATTGATTAAATTAAATTATGTTTCATATTTGTTAAATAGATTGTAATTTATAAGTAAATTGTAGTAAATGAAAATAAACAGTATACTAACAAATTTACAAACTTTTTGATAAGTCAAGTTTTTAAATTATTACTTCGGAAACAAAACTAATAATGTATAACAAAAACGCCTGGTTGATACAAGGAAGCTTCAAAGGAATGTTAAATGGGAAATAATTCCTGAAAACTCACTAACAATGTTTGTGTGAATTCTTTGTAATTATTGTGTTTCGTTTTACACCACCATTTTAGAGCATTTAAAATTAATGAATCAAGACACCGCGATACTCGAACATACAATTTTATTTATTTATTTTATAATTATCGGTATGAACATTTAAATTAGATTTGTTACTTCCCACTCTCATCCAGGAACATTATATTATTCAAACTACAACCAAAAAAAGTTATATTTTCAACGGGACACATGCAAATTAAATAAACATATTCTTCTCAAAATGTAACTGAGGTAAAATACATTTTGTCTATGAATTAATACCTTGTAACTTTTATTATTAGTAGGCTACTGCTCAAGTTTTACACAGAAAAATATAACATAGAAATAAAAATAATTATAAGTTAGAATTAAAACAGAAATTCCTATACAAATACTGTAATTTGAATCAGATCTCGAGACGCGAAAACGGTAGCGTAATATTTTTATGGTTTCCCATTAAAAACATAGTAAACATTTTTTTTAAATGGGTCTTAAAAACGTTAAGTCGTTCTTTACTTTTATTTTTGCTGCCATTTTTAATTCTTTGAAGATATGACTAACCAAAAGGTTAAAAAAAATCAAATGTTCAGCATTAAGAAACTTACGATTAACCCTATTCGTCTATTCTGGTAGGTTACAGATGGACCTACAACTTAGTTGCGTAGGTTCAAACCTAGTTACTAAAGTTTTTTTTTTACTGCGTGTAACTATCTCTTCTGACTTTATTAGTCTAATTGGAATACAGTAAAGAAGTTAACAAAAATAATAATAATACATTCGTACAAACTGATAATAAAATCAACTCTTTTAAGTATAGGCCTACTTATTAGGAACGTAAAAAATAACTACAACTGGCTTTATAATTCGTTAACAGCTCTAAATACAATTAATTTGTATAAAAAATCAAAGTGCTGTTAACTTTACCACACAATTTCTGTCATGTTTATTACCCCCCATTAACAAACAAAAGGTTGGGACTAAGGGCTTGGTCGGCTACTGGTAGGTCGTAAATGCACAAGGGATGCTAGGTTTGATTTGTCAATACACTTAAGAAATAAGAAAAAACTTAAACATTAGGCGTACTACGACTATTGTTATGTATACATTTTTGACAAAATTTAATTTAATATCGTTACCAAAAACCAACTCGATTGTTACTGCACACAAACAGGCTGCGCCTATATTGTATGATTTTTTTACCAAATTATGTCGTGTTTGGTATCTTTCTTCTAATTTTTTCATTTACTGTACTTTTCAAATATTCGATGGAAATTTCCAAATTACGATCATGAAAAGAATGTTAATTTCCTATAGTGGAGATGCATAAATGAGACACAATATTGAATTAACTGAAGGCGGAAGCGAGGACTGGGGTTTAAACAGGTTCAAGTGGGTGTGTGTTACCTGAATAAATTACAATAGCTTGGACTTAGAACTCAAAAATATGTCTACAGAGAAAGTTATTTATTACACGGCGGGTTGTTTGTAAGTAAAATAATTGTAAACAAGTAGAACTTTATGGTTTAGACAACTTACAGATGGTCCTTTTCATGGGTCCAAAGTCCACTGACACTTTTCTTACTGACGGAAGTGATTTTTACTTTTCTAAAATTATCTGCCATAGTAATATTATATAGTTTACTATAGTAAAATTCAAGTCAGCTTGAGGCGGAAACCCAGTCGACCGCACTAATCGCCTACCCTTGGTGTCTATTGTGCGACTCGGCCGCGTTAAGTAGCCACTGGCTGGGGTCAGTGAATCATAACTAATGACTCCAGTAACGATATGCAACTTTTCCTCCTTCCTTAAATTCCGAAAAACAAATGATAACACGTGTTACATTGCAACACCGTAGGTACATAGACCGTAGGTACATTTTAAATAAATTGAAACATCATTTTTTTTTAAATATAAACCACAATATTTTATTGAAACTTGCCGACCATGGTTTCGCTAGTTACAGCATTGTCAAGGTAGTTACAGCATTCCACAAAATGGCGCGGAAGGTAGGTTATGTTGGTCAAATTAGTTATAAATTAAACAAACTATTGGAAAAGAAGAAAAGTTGAAAACCAGCATTTTATGTAGATAATAATTTGGGTAAATTGTTAATAATAGTAAAGATAAAATACCAAAAAATGAGTAAATGTTGGGTCTATCAATTATTTTGTAAAATTTGTAACGTTACATATGTAGGGCAAACGGGTAGAAATTTTAAAACTAGATTAAGTGAGTATGATAGAAGATTGAGGTTAGGACATGAGGACTATAGTTTTGCTAATCACGCTTAATAACACATAATCTTTCGGAATTTCATGCTAATATAAATTTTGATACCTTACACACAGCTAATAAATCTATAAAATTAAACCTTCTGGAAAATTTAGAAATTAATAGATTCGTTAAGAATAAAAATTTGTTAGTTTTAAATTGAACAATTAATTCTCCACTCTTAAAACCATTAACCACGATAAGTCATTGTATCTCCTCCCCTACTCTCCTTTTCTCATTTAGGTTACAAGTGAAATACCCAGCTATTGTTGTATATGTACTGAACCTTTTTGTTCTTCATTCTTGTAAAATACCTTGACAATGCTGTTACTAGCGAAAACATTGTCGGCAAGAATCAATAAAATATTGTGGTTTATACTAAAAAAAATTGTTGTTTTAATTTAGTCAAACTTTATGTAAAAAAATGAGGTATTATAATAAACAAATTTAATGTTTGGACCAGAAGATTGGAGAGAGAAATTATAATTGATTTGAAGGCTAGTAAAAAAACTTAGACCTACTCTTGTAAATTTCAAAATGAAAGAATGGAATTAAATAAATTAATCTGTTATTAATAAATAATTAAGTAGAAATATAATTATTAAATTTTATATGTAAATTTTATACGAAGAAACAGACCAGAAATAAATTGTAAAATTATTTAAATAAATGTAAGTAAAGAATTAATAATTATTTAAGTAAAATATCAATAAATAAATATAAAGATTAAAGAACAATTTAGTATATTTATTTGAATTAGAATGGATCAAAAAGAATTTAAATAATTAAAAAATGTGAAAATATTTTAGGGAGTACTGATTACTGTTGTACTAATAGAACAGCCTTGAGAATAAGATTGTAGGTATGTGACAAAGGAATGTAGGAGGTGAATCAGGTGTTAATAGTGGTTAGTTAGTTTCAGACAAATCACAAGAAATATGAAAATTGTATCACTCTAAGAGAGAACAAAAAACAATTAAGAAACACAATATGTAGATCTCTCTAGCTATAAAAATCTAGTTTGAAATTTCCTGTTCATGAAATGGCCGATTTGTCCAAATAACTCACAAACCAATTTTTTTGCAAAAATGGTAACTAATGAGTTTTGTTTGAGTTCTTTGAGGCTACATTTCTGACTAAAGTACCAAAGTATGTATAAACTAATTTGATTAGAATCAGTCTACCTGTTTGGGCTATAGAGTGAACAGACACATATCATTCCATTCCAAACATATTGAATTCTATTAGAAATTGGTCAAAGTGTTTGCGCATAGTTCTAATGTTCTGATGTAAAACGTATCTATACCTATCTTTTGCATCTTTACAAAATGAATCAAATTAATTATATCTTTACTTTTGTCCATACTTATCTAAATATTTGCATTACAACAAAAGTAATATATTGTGTTAACCTAATGCTCGCTATTTAAATCGTTCTTTACCTAAGAAATAATTAAAGAAAATATACCACTCCATGCTATTTTAAATATTGAATTTTACAAATAAATGCAAATAATTGGAAATGAAATAAATAACGAATGAAACACATGGTTACAAAACAATATCAATAATAACAAACAATTTTATGATCAAAAGTCGTAATACAGAACCAACAATAACTGGACTACACAATCTCACAATCGGGTTTAAATAATTTTTCTTAATTATAATATGAGTGGTAAAAATACAATATAATATTATTTAGTATACAAGGAAAAGGCTTACATTAATTAAATATTATTTATTACAGAAAAAAATAAAGTTCATTTTTTAAAAAAAAGTTTAGAACGATAGTGTAAAAATTAGCTTAGTTAGTTCCTGGTATAATTGGAAGCTATATTATGTGTTTGAAGTAGTAGACGAAATTATATTTCATCAAATTATGAAGTAGTAATATCATATTATAGTAGACGAAATTAATTACAATATAAAGTAAATACTGTATTTGTTGTTAACTGTTAGTATGAAACATGTTATATTACAAATACAGTAACTAAACCTATTAAGTAAGAGTAATCATAAAAATTACACGTAATACAATTTTTTTTTCTGATAAGATACGTCTGCAACGGTTTTGTCTTTAAAAATCTTGATTTTTTAAAAGTTGGGTCACCATCTAGTGTTTAATAAATTTTAATCTACTGGAGACCATTTTGAATAATTCGTTTTCAGAAGTACTCCATCATATTAAAATTATTTACAATTAATTTTAGTATGAAATGTAGGTATAACTTATTAAATAGCTTATCGAATTTAACTGCAAAATTACAAAGTAATTTATTATACAAAGTTAATAAGTAAATTATTATAATATGATTATTATAATACAATATTATAGAAATTATAGAAATAGGAAAATAATAAATGTTACACAAAGTTACAATATAAAATAAACATAAACATTGGGAAATGAATCAGTAAAAATACATATATGTATTTTTTTTTTAATGTGAGATAGTATATTATAACCTATTTTGAGGTTATAATAAAAATAAAACAACAACTAGACTTATCTATTATGTAAGGGAAATTACACACCATTTTAAATTAAAAAATTTAAATTGATTTAAAAAAATGAACATTACATTTTTAATCAAATCAAACTGAGAAAACTATATAAAGTGATACCTTTTATTTAAATCTAATACATGTATATAGATAAAAACGAAAAATTAAAACAATAAATTGTTCTAATTACGTTATAAAATCCTCAAATAAATTATTTTAAATATTTTCTTTTCCGCTTGAATTGTTGAAACTATCATGAGTACAATTTTCCGCCTGTCCCAGCTTCGTCACTCTGTCATTTGTTGACACGTTTCGGATAACCTCCATTTCAAAACAACTATTTGTACTGATCATCCTACTATGGGAATCGTTATTTTAAATTTAACGTCGATTTAATATAACGATTCCCAGAGTAGGATGATCAGTACAAATAGTTGTTTTGACAATGTAGGTTATCCGAAACGCGTCAACAAATGAGAGAGTGACGAAACTGGGACAGGCTGAACATTGTACTTGCGATAGTCTTACAAATAAACCGAATAGCGTATAGTTAAAGGTCTCATAAGAGTCATGAAAATATACACAATTTGTTTATTTACAGAAAGCTTTTTTTGTATAGAAGTTTTTGAACTAAAACTTTTATTTCAGGCCAAGTTTTGTTTTTGAAAACTGTTTGATATTGGGACATTAACATCTCACATTCGTGTTTTCTTGGTGGCTTGCACTTGGTAATGTGAGTCTTAAAAAAAATTGAATACAATATTTTTCTCTTGATCGGTCCATTTAGTAATCTCTCTTTTTATAGATTTCTTAGAGGCTACTATGTTTCTTTTAGTTTGCAGAAATGAACTGGAAGAAGACTCACTTACTCCGATTAGGTCTTTTAAAGGTAACAAGTCTCCGTCTTCTTCTTCTTCTGAACTTTTACTTCCTTTATCAACTTCATTGAAGTTGGTAGATTGTAATATATCTTCGTCAAGATTTACCTCTATCTCATCTAGCGATTTACCTTTATTTTTAGCTCCTTCGCTACTCTCAATTGACAACAATAACTTTGCAATTTTTGCTGTTTGGAAAACGTAATCTGGGAGCCTATATTCACTACGATGGACTGAAGACGTATGCCCCATAAACGAAGCGAGCTGTTCAATATCCTGGTCATTTAATTGGAACAATTGAGATATTATTGCTTAATATTTCCTGAGGGTTCTTGATGTGACTGCATCAGGATTTTTCAAACCTGCTATTTTGGAGTGTTTCTGCAACACTTTATAACCAGTGATCGGATTAGTAGTATTTACATTTGCAAAGAGGAATATGTTCTCTGATGGAATAAAATTGCTTCTTAATTTAATCAGCAAATCTTTTGCACGTCAAAACTGAACAACACAGGTGTCACTTTTCGTTTTCCCTGATTGACCACCCGTTTAAATTTTCTTATAAGAATCATTTCAATAGGTCTCACTACTTGTTCGAACTCCTCATAATTATGGTTATTTGAATATTTTCATATAGATCTAGTGGAAGTCTCTGAAGCTCACCTACTCGTTTTCTGCACAAAAGGAGTACTCTACAGTATGTAGTCTCAACCAACTGACGGTAGGCACGCAGATCACACAGTATTTGTGGTACCGTAAAGGTAGTTCCCCTTTTTTCGTAGTAAATCAATTAAATGTTTTCTCTCCTTAGATTTAATTGGTTTTGAATTTATTCGTTCAACTTCAATTTCGAATCGATGGTTTCTTAAAAGGTGTCTAGCAAATGTAGTAACTAGTGTCTCACAATAAAAACAAAAGTCTTTTCTTCTAACGCGCTTAGGTTTATTATTATCCTGAAATAAAAATGTGTTATTTTCAGAATTATTACCCGAATACGGTTTGTTTTGGAGATCCCAACTTTCAGTTAACAAACTTCTTTGGGGTGAATTTGTTTTATCAATAATATTTTCTTCATATCTGGCTCCAACTTCAATACTATTACGGATTAATCGTTCTTCAGAAAATACCTTCAGATCGAATGAACACGAGAAGTCTTCTATTATGTTATTCTGTGAAGATGTCTGGGCTTAAAAATCTGTATTACTACCACTACTACTATCAGGGACATATTCTGGGTCAATATCCGAATCATAATAATCAATGGAAGGCGATGGGTTTTGACAGTTCACAAGACTGGTTCGAGTCAAATTTTCATCATATAAATAGCTGCCCTGTAAATAATTAAAATGTTTTGTATGTCCTTTGATTGGTATCTGTCCTCCTTGAGTATTTTCTTCAGGAACAGAACTTTCAAAATTAAATGTCTCGTCTTTTTGTTGAACTGGCTCATTTGAATTTGAAACCAAACCAGGAAATGAAATCGAGTTGCTTGATGATTCTCCATCAGAGCTATCACTGTACGGCACAAGTGGCTGAAAAATTGGCGTTATGCTCTCAGTTTCTTGAAATAAAAACATTTTCCATCCTAAAAAGCAAAACATTGTAGATTTGTATTATTGTTATTATAACATAGATCTATTAATATCTAAACATTTTAAATTATTTAGACATAGGCATTTATTTTCAATATAAAAGATTTAAACATTCTTTTCGGGATCAAAACTATGGCCTAAATGCAAAAAATTGTTAACAAAGTTAGAGTTTTTATAACAATACTTCCAACTATGTATGTATTTCTGGACATAATGTAGTTAGTAGTTATTTCTTGGATGTTACTTTAAACTTCCATTATTTGTTTCATTATTTTAAAATAATTTTTTAAAGTCTGTTAGATTGTTATAAAACATTGTAAACAACTAACTTTAAAATAAAATATATTAAACTAGCGGAGCCATGCGACCTTTCATAGTTCATGGGAAAAATAAACTATTAACTAATGATTGACTCAATTCTAACATTGTACGTACATTCTAACATATTAATTACATCCTGATATTTCTTGAATCACCATGCATAAACATATTTATTAGGTATTACAGAAGAATATTATCATATAAATCTACTTAAACATTATCCATAATAAACATTTATAACAATAGAGAGTTTTTAGGTAACTAGTAGGCCTACAGCAAAAGAGGTTTAACCGCAAAGACACTTCTCTTGCAAAATAGGTTTGACGTTTCAATGTGTACCCACATTCCTGTCAGAGATAAACTATAGAGATAGTTTAATAGAAACAAGATAATAGACTCGTTGAAAGGGACAAATTACCCTTTTGAAATACACAACTGCCTTATACAATATTTAAAACTTATATAAAAATAATCCCACATAAATTAATAATAATTTTTCAGTCTTGTTAAACAATGGGGTCCGGGCAAGCTAAGCCGATTAGTGCCAGGTGACCGAATCTCTACCTAACTATGACCATTCCAGAACTATAGTGGTGGTCGGACTATATTCTTAGAAGACATATATTTTACCCTTTTATGTCAAAACTTAACAAATCTCTCTGCAAGATACTGTTGCATTGAAACTATCTGGTATTCCCCACAGTTTAAAGACAATAGGCCTATAAGAAATTTTCTAGGTTAGTGATAAACGATCAGGTAGATTTGTTTTAAAACATTGTAAACCACTAAATATAACATATATTAAACTGGTGGAACCATGCGACCTTTCACAGTTCATGGGAAAAATAAACAAATAGGCCTAATAAACAACAGTCCCGTATTTAAAACTATAACCTTAAACTATTAACTAATGATCGACTCAATTCTAACATTGTACGTACTTCTAACATATTAATTACATGCTGATATTTCATGGAAAAAAATGAGTAAATTTCCATATTCTTATTCGAGTTAAAATAAATAATAAAAATTTAACGTTCACATATTTAATTATTAAAAAAAAAAAAAAAAAATATGACGTCCAAATAAATCACTTTTTATATTTGTTTTAATAATTAATGTCATAGATCGCAAATTCAGTTTTCTTTCCTTTGAAACTAATTATCCTAAAATTAAAATTCATAAAATGAAATTTTATAATAATATATATATGCCAATATTAAGAAATATTCGAATTATAAGCGAAAACCTACTCTGAAGAACAATTTACAATAAAGCGTAAATGATTTTTTGACCAAAAAACATACTTAAAACGATTAGATATAATTGACATTATAACAGTCTATTATCGAACATACAAAGAACATTTTGTGAAAGATTTATTGAAAAATATTTATAAATACGCTTTTCGTGATCGTTTTTATAAAATGTGTAAGGCCAAATGAACCGTTGGAAGGAAATTAGAAATAACCTGTAGTTTTTTCATACACAAAATTATTGAAACTAGTTTTATCATGATGAAATTTACACAGAACATTTATTTATGCATAGAATACATTTTGTTGAATTCGGGCATCATAGGAGTTATGCGTATCACAGGACAGCCTGGTACTTTAGTATCAATATGGTTTTACGGTTTTCGGGTACACGTCAAATTAATTGCCTAAAAGTAAAAATAAAATAGTGGAATCAGTTGCCACTGTAGATGAGTTTCCTATTTACTTCTAGTAATAAAGTTTTTAGCATGTTTGACTATGGAATTCCTTTGATTCCTTTGATTGAAAGATGTCATTTAAGCCTAAATGGTTATAAACAGAAGCTTGTTAGAATACAATGGTATCCCTCTGTATTCTTTGCTACCTGTTTACTGGGAAAGCAACCACTGGCCTAGGAATTAAATAAACACAATATTTCTTAGAAACAGTAGTTTTAAGGTTAAGTTTTCAATAACTTCAAGAGCAGCAGTAGAATATTTTAAAACTTGTTGACAGGTGACATGAATAGGTTTTAAAGCAAGGTAGGATTCCTTACTGTAGGCATCTACTTAATCAAAGGACTACAAACCTTGTTGAATGAATTTCAAACAGATTAATAAATATAAGCAAAATCCCTCAACCATTTTTTAATGTTATTATTTTTTTCCTTACAAAATTATCAATTTCTTCAAGAGTTCCTACAAAATCGTACCGTAATGCTATTTTTGATAGATAATCTATAGAAAAAAAAACTGTAGGCCTATTTACGATAGTTTGATCTAGAAGCCACAATTTCTGGCAATTTTAATGAAAACTTTGAGAAGATGTCTCTTTTAGTTATTTCTTGGGAAAATACAAAATATTAAAGTTTGAAATTTCGTTCCAAAAACGTTTCCCTAAAGGCCTATTGGGATATAAATATTTAACGGTTGGTTGTAAGTAAATAAAACTAAAACCATTTGATTTAGCCGACAATATTGGATGTTTTTTTATTTTACAAATAAACATTTTCATAGGTTGTTAAGGTTTAAAATTGATAAAAATAATATTTAGTTTACGTAATTTTTTTTTTGTTTTATAATTTCTATAATTTAGGGTAATTGTTTTCATTTCACCTCAAATAACTTACACTTATACCAAAAAAAAAGATTATATAAATATTGCTCAGACAAGTTTATATTTATTTATATTTATAAATATACCATACACTAATAAATAGAGAATATTGATGATAATAATGATGAAATAACATTTAGTGTAGCTATATTGGTTTTTCAGAAATAAGTACATAAGAAATTACAACATCTTATAAATATTTTTGCAGAATCTTACTATACCCATTAAAATATTGTTTTGCAATGTAAACGTGATGGTATTAATACTTAACCATTTATTCGAGAAGAAGAAAGAAACGAAAATAAACAACAAAGATTCACAATTTGTCAAACACTTTGAAAATGTGTAAACATTTTAATTTCAAGAATGCAGTTGAGACTATTACAAACATTTAATTAATTTTGAATTAAATGCAGTAAACTGAATCCTATATATCTATCCATTCTCTATTAAAAAAATAAAATAAAACGAGCTCAGCATTACCGCTGTGCACATGTTCCATATTTTCATACTTGATTGTTTATTTTGGATTTGGTTGGATTTGATTATTTTTGGACCAACTACATTAAAACCCATTTAAAATTTTTACTCAGTATATTAAAAACGTATATAGTTTGGGCAAAATCTATACCTAAAGTTTTATAAATTTTTTTGTGGGATGAATTTCGTTAAAATGTGGGATCCACTACATTAAAAGAAATGCCAAATTTCCACTTAGTAAATTGAATAACTGAAATATTGTGAGTTTGGGCAAACTCAGTCAATAAATAGATATTTTTTTAAATATATTGATGGGTTTTTTGAAAAGTGGTGTCCACTATTATGTAAAACACAGAAGTAAAATTCCGACAGTACTTAGAAAATCTGAAATAGTGTTACTTTGGGCAATATCTGTTATTATAATAATGTTTTTCAAATTTTGTTGATTTATTTTGAATTCGGTTTAAGAGTGGGATCCACTACAAAAAATTTAAATAAGCGATAAATAAAGTTAAGAAATCTAAATAATAGCTAGACCCTATTTTTAACAAGCAGGTTTTGGTACAACTATTAAATAAACATGAAATGTCGGTAGTTCTTCTCATACATCATATCCAGGGTTAGGCCTATCACATTTGTTGTTAATTCCGTCTGTTTATTCTAGCACATACGCATCACAATAATATTATGAAATTACTAATGACGCTATAAAGTAACATTAATAACTATAACTATAACTATAACCTGTATGTCGTCGTTGTCACCTGTATATCGTCTTTGTCACTTGTATGTCGTCGTTGTCACCTGTATGTCGTCGTCGTCGTCGTCGTCGTTGTCCTCTGTAAGTCATCGGTGTGTCTGTGCGTCATTGTTGTCGTCTGTACGTAAGCAAATTTATTATATCTTGCTAAATTATCTTAATAATATTGAATGCATCCTATCAATATAAATTCAAAATAAACGGTATATAAAGTTGTCTAACTCTCTCACATACTCATACACAATTGAAATACGAACTAAACTTAAACTATTTGTCTAACAAAATTCAGTTCGGTAGTTGTCAGTAGAAAAAAAAAGATTAAATGAAAAATGGATGTTGTCAAGGAAAAAACATTTAAATACTTAAATACAGTGAAAGCTTGCTTTACTTAACTCGTTCTCAGAGTAAATTTTATTTTTTGCCAATTATTCCTGACTTGTTATATTATGTTACTTGGAATTTTGAATACTTTTTGTGATAACTAATGTTATCATTACAGTAAAATTTGATTGAAATCAGTTAACCGTATGCGTTTTTTTGTTTTACACCAGCTATCCCAAATTTAAAATTATTAGGAATCCAAAATATGAACAAATACGCCGATAAGCCAAATTTACATGAGATGAGTCCACGTGTTTGAACTGGAGAGAACTTCACAGAACTGTCGAGTAGACAGACAACCTCTCTCTCTCTCTCTCTCTCTCTCTCTCTCTCTCTCTCTCTCTCTCTCTCTCTCTCTCTCTCTCTCTCTCTCTCTCTCTCTCTCTATAAAACCACTATATTTATAACAATTTGCTCACTATAATACGTAGAGCGATATTATTATATGCCAGGAAAGGTTTGGCTAGGTGGCTACATATCTGGCAAAACCTTTGGTAAGTTTATTGAAGTTAATGTCATTTAATATGAAAGATTGACAGCATATTAAGTGATCTGTGTTCTCAGATATAAAGATTGAAATTTCGAGTAACGTATGATACGTGAATGTGATCATTAGCTATTATGTATAACCTAATACACCTGACAGTTGTAAATTGTAAATTTTCCGTAAAAAAAAAGTGACATCCGCAATGAAAACATTATTATTTATTCTTAAGAAGTAAGGTATGTAGTAGACGATAAAATAAAACTCCGATATTACAATGTAAACAATTACCCAACAATCATATGGTTAATTTTGCAACAATACTTTCTCTTTGAAAATGAAACCATAGAAACAATAATTATATATTTGCAAATTAAACACCACATTTTATTTCATCTCTCGGTAAAAGTAACTTTCAAAACATATTATTACAATTTAAATCAGGTAATTTATGTGATAGCAGTAACTAGTTTGCGATATCCAACGAAGAAACATGCTTTGGCCCAAAATATTGAAAACTTTTAACCTAACTATTTTGGAACTTTACGACATCAAGGATTTGAAGCAACGAACTACTTTCCAAAACCAGTTCAACATAGAATGGACGACAGAAAACATTCAATAATGAATTTAAAATACAATCTTGAAACAGCAGAAATGATACAATATTTTAATGAAAGGAACTTTGGAAATACAGTATTACATTGTAAAACAGATTTTGTACGGAATAATAAAGTATAATTGAATGAAAAACATGGAAGAAACTTGTCCAGAGAAGCTTGTAGTATTAAAGAACCTAACCTAACTTTTGTGGGACTCGTAGCTCATCGGGATTCTAAGGAATTACCTACTTTCCGTATTCATCATAAATTTGAAGAACAGAATGAACCACGAAGACTTTAGGCCTAATTGATTTTCGACGTAGTGCTCGCTCGCGTGCGTGTGTCTGTGATTAGGGCACCGTTCAAATTATTACATTAAAATAAATTGATGAAATTATCCAAATATAATATAAAGTTAATAATGAAGTTATCAGAGTGATCATGATCCAAAATTTGCTATTTTAATAAAACATCAAAGATGGTTTTAAAAATAAACAAATGTAATATTTCAAGTCGATAAAGTCTTTTAAGTCAATTACTTTAGAAAAAAAATGAACAATTAATTTTTTTGTATTTAAAAGCTTCCAGAATGTAGACCATACTCCACTTATAAACTGCATCTTTACTTGTATATGAAATTTTAAATGACACACATACCTTTCATTCCAACAAAAATTACCTTTTCTTTTGTTTTTGTTTGTTTCAGAACACAGCGCACATCGTCATTTCAACGCACATCGTCAACTCAGCGCACATCGTAGATATCGTGGAATCGCATATACAAATTCCATTATTATTATATCTTTTTTATTAGTAGACCCGTAATGTTTATTTGGACTACAGTATATCTCATTAATTTTTTTTCCCAGTTAGTGGGAAAAGTTAGTGGAGGGTCCCAAACGACGGCGGTTGCGTTCAGTGCAAGTTTCCTGCGCTACTGCTTTAGTTACTCCACTGCTATAAGAACTTACTTCTACTCATCTAAGAAGTATAATTACAGATTTAATCCCTATTATTCTTAATTTACTTACTGTAGTTCAATAATTGTAATTAAATCGTTTAATAATTCAAATTACAATAACTATTTCACAATATACAAAATTAATTTAGTTATATTCATTAAAATTATTTTTACATTAAAAAAAAAAAAAAAAGTTATATAAATAATTTAACAAAAATTCAATTACATTTAAATTCATGTTATACATATTCAAATTATTTTTTAAATTCAATTCTTTATATACAAATTCTATTATTATTATATCTTTTTTATTAGTAGACCCGAAATGTTTATTTGGATTACAGTATATCTGATTAATTTTTTTTCAGTAGTGGTGGGTCCCGGACGACGGCGGTTGCGTTCACTTTCCTGCGCTACCGCCGCTAGGAACACGCCCGGTAAAAACATGAGGTAAATATGTAGTTTTAAATTGAAATAACGACATAAGTAAAGATGCAGTTTCGATCACTCTGTAACATTTCAGTATATTATTAAAGTATTGTTTTATTCTATTACTAAACTGTATTAAAACGTGTTTTGTATTTAAATGTTGTGTGAATAATAAAATGTTTTATGTTATAATGTTGTTATTTTTATTGACTAGAGCTAAGTTTTAGTGATAATTAAATAGAATGATGTATGAAGTATTAAGAATAGGTTTCTATAGTTACTATACCTAATTTCTATGGGTTCGTTGGATAGTAAAAAAACATGGATCAATAACAAATTCTATGGTTCAAATTGGTAATATTAATTTGTTCTTTATTCCCTTATAGTTGTTACAATTACTTTAGGTCTATAAATAATTCTATATCAGCTTGACATATTCCCTATCAAATATTTAATCCTATAAAATACAATTAATTTAAAACAACCTGTTTTAATCAGACCTTTAAATCCTCAATCCAGAGCAATGGCAAATTATTGAATTTAACAACAGCTCTTGTTTCTAAACTCGTGAATCCGCTCACCTTTTCAAAATAGGCCGTGAATTTTTCTATAAACTGCCAGTGAGTCTCTTTCGTAAGTACGTTCCTGGGTCAAGTCCCTCTGGTGACCAGCGGGGTTTCCTCGTCCCTGCCAAAGTCTCGGATGCCACTGATCTTCTGGGCTGGTCTCTCTGCTGACCAGTAGCATCTCCCCGTCCCCACCGACTTCTCGGATGCCACTGATCTTCTGAGCTGATCTCTCTGCTGACCTGCAGCATCTCCCCGTCTCCGCCGACATCTCGGATCCACTGACCTTCTGTACGGGTCTCTCTGCTGACCAGTAGCATCTCCCCGTCCCCACCGACATCTCGGGCGCAAACTGATCTTCTGGACTGGTCCGCTCTGCTGGCCAGCATCATCTCCCCGTCCACACCAATATCTCGGATGCCACTGATCTTCTGGGCTGGTCTCTCTGCTGACCAGCAGCATCTCCTCGTCCCCACCGATATCTCGGATGCCACTGATCTTCTGTGCTGGTCTCTCTGCTGACCAGCATCATCTCCTCGTCCCCACCGATATCTCGGATGCCACTGATCTTCTGGGCTGGTCTCTCTGCTGACCAGCAGCATCTCCTCGTCCCTGCCGAAGTCTCGGATGCCACTGATTCCTTTTCTAGGTCACTAGCAAATTATATAGAGTTTTGACTATTCACGTCATGTTAATGACCTGCTAGCTAAGCAGTTGCGACACTTTTTCAATTATTTCCCAATAACTACTACAAGTCTGATTATTAAAGATTGAACTGGTGATAACATTTACGTATTTATTGCTAATAAAATATTATCTTATTTTTCTAATCTGAAGAGTTTCAGATTTTTTGTTTTTTTGAAACCAAAATAAATATAATGAAAAAGTAGAGTTAAAATAGAGTATTAACAAATTTTCTTAATGACAATGACAAACCGTTTATAAACATTAGTGTTTATGATATTTACTTGTCGTTGTGATGACCTTGAATATATTTCACA
Organism: Aphrophora alni; assembly: GCA_963513935.1. Classification (NCBI taxonomy): domain Eukaryota; kingdom Metazoa; phylum Arthropoda; class Insecta; order Hemiptera; family Aphrophoridae; genus Aphrophora; species Aphrophora alni. Next base: position 33,939,572 of record OY740777.1, read on the forward strand.
CTTGCACAGGCGATATTTTACGTCTGTCGTACTTCAAGATCATGGGTTTGAGACAGTCGTGCATTTCGTATCCCTAAAAATTCTAAACGGAGCAGTTTAGAATTTGGAATTTCTAAAACAACTGTTCAGTACGTGCTTCATATAGGTTTGAGAATGTAACCTCACAAAATCCAGCTTAAAAATGATATTAAGCAAATATATCAAACTAACCGAGTGAATGCAATTGGCAAAGATGAAATGAAATAACTTTCCAAATACATTTCTGTGTTACTCGCAACAACAGCGTGGTTTCCTAACTGAGTGAAAAAATGGTCCTGTTTGGAAACCTATAAGGTTGACCTATCTATCCACTATTTTGGAGTTAAGTTAGGAACATGTACGTCATTGCTAAGATGATAACTCCCGCCGCAATGACTTCAATACTAACACAGATTTCACACAGCTTCCACTCACACAAACACAAGGGGTTATACTTGGCTCTTAGGGGCCGGTGTAATTCACTTACCTTAATACAAAATCTTTTATTAACCTACATTATTATCTCTGTTAAGGCCTAGCAGACTTGTAAAAAGTAGTGATATACATAATTTCGAGGTTCTTAAAACCTGTGTAACAACTGTTTTAAATAAACTTACCCTACTGGTAAGATTCTTTGATCTACTAATACAATTGAACATTTCCTACAAAGCCTATGATACCAACTTTTGGGCATTAAATTTAGAGGATCTGTTTATATAACACTGTTATCATGATGGCGCCAATCGATTTGTTCTTTACAAGGAACATTATTAGCTTCTCACAAACCCAAACTCTAAGTTTGGTGTAGCTATACACAAAATAGAGAGAGAGAGAAAAATCAACTTACCAAATTTAAACAAAATCAGTTCGTGGGGACAGAGAACCTCACAAGACAACATCAATCCAAATACTCTCTCTCTCTCTCTCTCTCTCTCTCTCTCTCTCTCTCTCTCTCTCTCTCTCTCTCTCTCTCTCTCTCTCTCTCTCTCTCTCTCTCTCTCTCTCTCTCTCTCTCTCTCTCTCTCTCTCTCTCTCTCTCTCTCTTCTTTCTCTCTCTCTTCTTTCTCTCTTACTTTTTACGTTAATATAGGAATACTATAAGTAACATTCCGAGTTGGTAATTTAAATTAGAGGTGTATCTTGTGGAACATTCTTCTTGCTTTAATTTTGTTGGTTAAACGTTCTTACTTAGGTGTTTGAGTAATTCTTGTAATCTTAAATAAACATTACCCACATTTTTCACTAACTTTTTCACATAAATATACTTAAAACTTAAGCTAAAAGAAACAATATTATTTTGACAATACCATACAAAAATTTCTGTTTCCCAATTAAGTGAAAAGTATAAAATTACCAAAGAGAATTAAAACAAACTGTGTAGTAAACTATTTATAAAGTGATTCAGATAGTGACAGTCATACAGCAGGGAATAATTAAGTGGACAGGGACAAGTTGAGTGAACGACGAAAGAAAAAGCAGTAAAGAAAGTTTCTATATAGGATAAAATATGTAGAGCTGATGGGTGAATGATTTAGAATAGCAGTTAAATTCCAAATTAAATTTCCCAGAAACCTAGCTGGATTTACGATTTTTCTTTATGCAGTTTTTGCCTTCTCCTTAATCTTTCCTATTAGTTCTTCCTTGACCACCCTAAATCTGTTAAATTGTTAAAAGGCTTAGAGTCTTCATTTCTGTTCTATTCGTCTTTTTCATAAGGCAATTATCATCGACGGATATTCGCTAGTAATCTGCGAGGAAAAAATGATCCCAGGTTGGTATTATATTGATATTTTTAAAGATATATTAATGTTACATCGAAATATCATTGGTTCCCCATTGCGATATTGTTCTGTATTTGGTCAGATATTTGGATCTCTGTAATTACAACGGATTCAATCACCTAAACCAATTATTGTTAAATTCTCTGTGATAAATGTCCACACTGGCGATTTGTAAAATTCTTTATTATGAATGTCCACACTGGCGATCTTTCTTATGGATTTCTCTCCCCGTTGTCCAAACATTTCCACTTCTACTAATCAATGAAACTTCACATACTGAGAATATTTCAATTTTGACTAATTTTCCCTCTCGTAGATATTTTGATTTCCAGATGCGTTAATAGATTTTTACTTTAAATAAATTATTGAAAGTTTGGTTGATTGTGGTAATAACACCTCACATCCTGATCAAGTTAGCAGTGACTTGAGGCAGAGTGATTAATATTAACGTATGTATACAAACTTTAGCAGTAAATAGATACGGGATCAATGCATCTTGCTACAACTGTGTACAACTTGCTAGAAGAAAAAAAGTTTTTAACATCTAAAACAGAAAGTTGTACTGGTTGGTTGGTATGGAATCTTGAGTTGTCAGTACACTCTAAACTCGTTATACAGGGGTGAATGGTAAATAATGCGGCAATAAAATTGACCACAGTAAGCCTCATCCTATCTCAGTACGTTTCCGAAAAAATAATTATATCCTGTTTATTTGAGTATGAAAGTGATTTTTCAGTTAATAATTATGTTTTCTCGCTTTGTTTTTGATATAGCAAGTAAGTTAATTGCCAAAAATGATTCCATTTGTGACTGAACCAACATCATGTTTTGAAACGGATAATATACTGTATTTATAGACCCTCCAAAATGGTAAAAAAGTGAATTTATGATTTTTTTTGTATTGTTTATAAATACGACTGCACATATAGTTGTTCAAACTTTAAAAAACGCCGATTTTCAAAATTTAATATTTCCAACGATATAAACAAAGTCGGGATTACGTTTAAAGGTATTTTAAATTTTGGATCTCTAATTGACACTTAACATTAATATTTTTTTATTTTAAAAATATTTTTGCTTGTAGATTGATAACAAAAATAATACTAAGTAATACAAATGTTTAACAAACATATCATCATTGTTGTGTTTAAAATTTAAGCCGCTCTGTTTGTAGTATAGGGGATACCGGTTCTGGCGCAGTTTTAACATGAGAGTGATAGAAAAAGTATTTCTAAAAGTACATTATCTAGAAAAGTATATTATCTAAAAAAGATATTATCAAGTGAAGCATATTATCTAGAAAAGTATATTATCTGAAATGTATATTATCTAGAAAAGTATATTATCTGAAAAGGATATGAAATGAAAATCTTTATTATTTCTTCCATTATAAAATACAAAATACAATACCACATTTTACATATCTATAAGATAGAAATAATAACAACCTAGGTTATTTACCTGTGAAGGTGGATTTAATATTCTTAAGGATCAATATAGTTTGAATGAGTATTGGAAGGCAGCGAACCAGCCAAATAATAATATAATAAACACACAAAACAAAATAACAAAGCACTAAAACAAATGATTAACTCTTCTGAATTACACTTCATTCACTTTACTTACTATAAAACATAATACTAACATTTCTAATTAATAGTATTGAAAAAATAATCAACATTTTCTATCTCTAGTAAATACTCCCACAAACTCTTGGCAAATTGAACTCTGTTACAAGAAGATTTTATGTTTAAAGGCAGACAGTTAAAAAATTTTGGTGCCAGAAATATATAAAACTTTTTAAAATGTGATATTATGTAATATTATCTAGTAATGTGTATTATCTAGAAAATTATATTATTTAGAAAAGTACATTATCTTGAAAAGGATATTACCTAGAAAAGTATATTATCTGAAAAGGATATTAAAGTTTCTAAAAACGTTTCATCATCACAATCATCAGCATCACCAGCAGTAATATATTTATTATTATCAAATTGTTTTGAAGGTGTCTGTATTGTATGTTCTTTTCTTATTTATGACCGAAAATATTTTCGCGTTTACAAAACAAAATACACGATTCCATAAAATATAGAATGCTTTTATTATTTGTGTTCAAACAAAAAAAAACAACCTTTTAGGAAATTGCGACTCGAGGAGGTATTGAATCATTTTTTTAAAATTCCAGGACTAAAATTATTCTTGCAAAAAAATGAATGAATGAAATCATCCAAATAAAATTAATTCAGTTTAAAATTTTGAAATAATTTTTCTTAATCACAGTTTAGATTTGATGAACCAAAATTATCATTTTATACCAGTTGTTCGTACTTATCAAATGATATTTTACACTTTTTTTCTTCGAAAACTGTCAATTTAGTTTTTGTTCTAGAACTCAAAATCTTATCAATTTTTACGAGATATTACGTCCTAATTTGTTGCATATTGTTTAAAAAAACATTTTTTTTTTTTACGATTTCGTCTAAAATATTATTTATATGGAATACTATAATAAACCAATGTTGGTATACATTTGAAAATAAATAATCACGCAATCTGTCAATCCAATAATTATGAAATTAAATGTTTTGAAAAATTTTGGAATTTAATTTTAGAACTTTGCTAATTTATTTTTAAAGAATCTGGTAGATTTTTTTTTTACAAATTTTCCACTCATTCAACTTTTATTGAAACCGTATTACCCATATTCCCTCCCAGACACCTTCCTAACCAGGAATAAGTACAGTTTTTATGACAAGTAATGATATTTTCTAAAACACGTATAAATGTTTGCCTTTTTAATATTTGTCCTTAGGCTGTGTTAGGCTGCTCCATAAATGCCTTAACTGGCGAAACCATAGTTGGCAAGACTCGATAAATTGTATTATTTAAATAATATTGTATTTACGTTTCATTTAAAATAGAGTTCTACCAACTACCTTCTCTCATTTGTCTAAATCGTATTTTTTATTATGTAGATTTATTTTCTTATTTTGGTAGTTCTTTCGTACAATATCGTGGATTCTCCATAAAGTAAGTCACGTTTTCGAATAAAAAACAAAAATGAAAGTATTTTTTAAATTTATTATATAGCTTTTAAACCTACAAAATCACACTACTTTTCTAAATAGTAACCATTTAAATTAATACACTTATCATACCGATGACAAATTTTACAAATTCCAATGTCATATAAACTTCCCCCATTTGACTTCAACCATTCATTCACGCCAGTCTAAAATTTACTAGTAGTACAACTTTCCTATGAAAAAATAAAAAAACCGTGTCATGAGTTTTCTCGTTGAAAAGTTTGCAAGCACTTTCATGGTGTCCTTGGTGGACTGGTATGTTATCACTGCATGGACTGTCTTATTGTTTAACAAGTTACGTGCTAAACCAAGGTCTCATTCCCAGTCACTATGCGATAGAAGGAAATTCCTGTCTTTTTCGTAGGCCTGAAGGGAGTTTAGCGATTCTGCCATCCGTTAAGTTTTGTGGTCCCCTGATAAAATTTTGAGAACCCATCTGGGACAAATCCTATATCACCCTATTTTCTGGGTCACAACATCGTGCCATAGCCTCAGTGAAATTTGAGGAAACACAAACGACCGCTCTCTTATAGTGAAGCGGCGATTTTCACAAAGCTTTTCATTGATTTTCCAAACCAGTTCCTCTGTCACACTGCTTGGTCTCTTCACCGTTAACGTTCGTGCGGGCATGTTTAAACAATATACACCAACACCTAAATCGACTTTCAGTCATCACAACTTTAGCATAAAGGTCACAAAGTTCCCAATCAATTTCAATACCTTTAGTGTTTTTTGTAAACAATATTTTATAACCATACTTCACAAGCGGTGGGGTTTTTATTGCAACTCACATTAAAAAAAAATTGATACAAAAACGGAGCAGAAATAAAACGAACCTATAACTGCCACAGCTGGATTCCTACTGAGTGGAAGGAAGCTCTCAGCAAAAACAACGCGCTGAAAGGCGAGGTTCTTTCTTGATAGGCATTGTATATGTATACATTTGATTAAATTTAAATATTGATGGGACATGAATTATTACAGTACTGTAATACCTTTTCACTTAGTACCTTCCACCAATCCAATCTGTATCATTTAACAACGATCATGACTTTATATGCGAAAATGCAAATTGTAAAATATATTCAAAATGTAAGTCAACACATTCCAAACCAACCCCACTACTTTCAATGCTAATACTATGCACGTGTATCCCTTATATATTTTGTAATTTAAATGTATCAGATACACTATCTGGGTACACTACGACCATGTATGAGATATATTCAAATAAAATAAAGTTTATAAATTATATACGAAATATAAAAATACCTTACTTTATGCAACAAGCTTTATAAAAGATTGTTGCTTTTGTTTTCTCACATTTAACGTAATATTAAATTAATGTTTTGATTTTAAAATGGATATAAAATAAAAGTTTAGTTTGACGTTAGTCCTGATAGTTTTATATAATACAAACATTAATTCATCTTTACCCTCTAACCATAATAATTTAGGGAAGGATAGCTTTTAGTTTCTTACTTTTATTAAATGAGGGCGTGGCAATCCCGAGGGTCCTAGCTGTATCTACACATTATTCATGTAGTCTTGGGTTAGATCCCTCTCTTTTCCTCTCGTTCTGTGTCTACACTAATCTATGAGAGTATTGAAAAGTTACGGGTATATCTTATGTCCCTTTCTTCCTTTATTGTTATAAGGAAATGATGACCTGTAGGATATTTAATCAAGAAGGAAAATAATATTCCAAAAGTTTTGATTAAAGCATTTTTTAGGATTGAAAATGATATAATTGCACCAATTTCGACGAGTATATTTTCTCATCCTTTACAGATAAACCACAATAATTGGAAGAGAAATCATTTTCAAAAACAATGTTTAGAATAGAAGGAATATATATATATATATATATATATATATATATATATATATATATATATATAGTTATTATAATTTAATTTGTACTTTTCCTTAAAATACATATAAAATACACAAATATAATTAAAGTAATATATGATACCTAAATGATACGCAGATCTTATGTCATATCAGGTCTGTACTTTGAAAAATAAATAAATGTTAAAGTAGAAATGAGAATATATTAAAACGTCGAGAAAAATAGTTTAGAGCCATTGAGGCAGTGTTTGTTTCGTACTATTTTTAATAATTTATCTTTAAATAAATAAATACAGAAACTTACAAAAAAATTCAAATACTCTAAATCTAGGCGGAATGTTTTATGACGACTTATAAGTTCTGCGTCTGTTGACACAATGAAGTGTTAAACAAGGACTCTTTATAGAAGTAAATATACAGGGCGATTCAAAATTTAAAATAATTATTCGGGGTCCTATTCTAGAGGTAAGAATAAGAAAACACCTGCTTATAAACATGCGTCCAAAAAAGCTCATTTTCGAGTTACGATTAGTGAAATATGTCGCACATATTTCTGCTCCAAGAATGAAATGTAGCCATACTGTATTTCGATACAAATTAAGGCAAAAATTTAGTTGTTTTTTATGCTTTTAAATTTGTAAAATTGAGCAAAAGAGCTTTCAACAGAACTATGTCTCTAGAAATTTCCAAAACAAATATTTTAAAATACAACACACGCGATTTTTTGGATTTGGCGAAAAATAACTTTGTTAAATAGTTAATAAATACATGAAACCTTTCAACAATTGTTGTACAGAATTGTAGTCAATAGAAAATGAAATAAAATAAAAGAAATTTTGTTGCTTTAAAGAAAAGAATATCAGTATGAAATATAAATTGTCTTAAAAACATTGTAACGTTTTTCTGTCACATTTTAGCACGATTTGTTTTAACAGAAGTTGAATTGCTGTAAATTGTGTTTGTTTTATATTGAATTGCATAAATTTGTTCATTATTAAACATTCTACAACTCTTGTTACCAATGGTACTTTAACCCAAAAATAAAAAATAAAAATAGAAAAGATTTTTGACTGCTATTTTCTGTATTTTTTACCAGTTTTCTCAAAAATTACTAGAGATGCTTCAGGGTTTTATTTTATTAAATTTTCTTTTAACAAACACACAGAATCATCAACTTTGATCCATAATTTTAGTTTCAATAATTACAAGATGGCTTCATTTTACTCTTGGATAGGAAATCAGGATAAAATATTTCGCTAGTCGTAACTCGAAAACGGAGTATTTTCGGACATATGATTACACGGAGATTTATTCTTACTTTTACCACTTCAATCAGTTCCCCAAAAACTACTGTGAAATTTTGAGTCATCCTGTATAACATAAGAACACTTTCTTTGAAGATGTATTACTGTAATACTGACATGAAAAGAATACGAAATTATTTTCAAATTGTGAAGAGATTTAAATGGTGGGTCAAGGCTCAATGTCAATATTTCACTCTATCATAAGTTCCACAAAATAACGTTGATAGGTAAAAAAATTAATGACCAGTTTTTTGTAGATATATCGTTTTCATGTTCTTTAAGTAAAAAAGTGATTATTGTAATGATGTCTGTCCATCGCATGTATATGTCCCAAACTCGTCCATCCATTTTATTAAAATGCGAGGATATTTTAGTAATATCTCGGGATTATTTTATTATATTGTTTATTTATTAAATTTTATTTTGCCCATAACTCAAAATTATGAGGTAGTTACTGTATGAAAAATAAAAAAATTAAAATTTTCGTAAAATCGGGTATAACAATTTCATTAAAATAGTAGCCTCTTAATGATCTAAACATATCGCATTGGTTACCATCTCTCCAAAAATTATGATCCGCGAGTTTTCAGAAAAAAGTTTTCAGACAAATCGAACTTGGGTTTGTCATATAAATACGTATCTACTCAAAATCTAACAATTTCTTTCAAATATTAGAGAAATCTGAGCGGGAACCAGTGTGAAAAATCATAAGTAATAATATCTTACGGTACAGGAATAATCTACTGTTTAAAAATTCACAAAAAAAGAATTGAAATCAACTTTGGCCACTGTCATTAAAAGCATCTTTGTAATGAAACACGAGTTTAGCTGAAGACGCTTTTATATTAAAAGTTTAAGCACTATTTAAATATACACATAAATATTTGTTTAAAAACTACATTTATGGTACTTTTACAATATTAGTGGGGTTTCCCTTGGTTTTATAAATGGGTAAGCTTGTGCAATGTTTTTTAACAGTTTATTACTGAAACATCATTTTTCAGGTCCTCTGAACTCTTATAATGTTTCTAGCTCTATATTATTGTTGATATATATATTCAATTAAATGCTTAAATTAAATTAATTGTTAGGTCTGAAAATTTACAAATTTCAAGTTTTACGAACCCTTTACAACCTCAACGATCTTATGTACTAATCATCTTAAAATATAGGTTTACATTTGAATATTTTAACAACCCCAGGGGATGGCATTTCCTTTGTAGAAAATTTGTTTGTAACAGAATGGTAATTCAATTTCACCAACTGTTATTGCCCAGTTCATTGTTCTCTACTTTAATTAATACAAAAATAATCAAACCAGTTCCATAATTATTGTACACCCTGTACAACAACTCATCCAACACTAAAATATCTAATCATTATTTACAAAACAGAATTGTCAGACTGTACTGAAATTTTAATTTTGGCTAATGGGTCGCCATTATGAATTTTTAAGCGTTTTAAATTGAACAATATGTGTAACCCCAATATGTGTTTGTCTCTTTTATAATAAATACAAAACCTAAGAGGATCACTATAGTGATGAGTTGCGGCATGAGGAACTCAGCTAAATCTTAGTGAAATTAGCCGGGTTTATTCATTACTGAATATTGTCATGATTTGATCATCCTATTTCATCTTTCACATCAGGCCTCTCTTGACCAACTCTTGTTCTCTTCTGAGGCTGAAGGTATTAAAGGTGAATAGTTTACGATTTTCCTTTTTAATAAAGCGATGGTACCCATATGTGTTTATTTTAAAACATAAATACGGGAATGAACATTTTGAACGCTATATGGAAGATTATTTTAACTTTTAGTGATGATTCCAGAACGGACGTTTATGGGTAAACAGGGCCCTCTCATTTTGGTTCGTACCTACTAAATTTGAGAAAAAATTAATCAAAATCGTTAGACACGACTTGAAAGTAATCGTAATTTTGCAGCTAGGACTAAATTTTGATTCATCAAAACAATAAATAAAAACAAAACAAAAAACTATAAAGATATGGCCAAAATCGAATTTTATTGAAACAGAATTTTTAATAATGGAGGTGAAACTACATTTTTTTTCTAATTATTCCTAAAGTTTAGTTTTATTTTACGCACCGGTTTGGTCTTTAGTTTTCAAATTCAACAAAAGTGGTGCAACTGATTTCGAGAAATGATGAATAGAAATCATTTGTTTGGTTTTAAGAATGTGATGACCAATACTCATTTTGTAAGTCGTTAGAGAATAGATTATATAAAAAATCATTAGAGTGGGTTTGACATGGTTAAAATACGCCCACAAGGCCCTTCAGACCGAAATTGATCTATTTAGGCTATTGGAAACATCACAGCAGACAGACAGCTGACAGAGATATTTTCCATAAGCTACTTTTAATCTGAAATTTAAAGACACTAATAGTAAACTATATACTGGTAGAGCAAAACCTATTAAATATGGTATTATTTAATAAATGGTAGTGTTATTAAACCGGCACATAACAATTTGGTTTACACATTCATGATTCACTCAACACTCAATGCGTAATGAGGATCCGAATAATGTTATCTAGCCAACTAACACAACAGAAATCGACTTTGATTTTTATCTTTGATGAATAATAATTAATCATTTTAAGACACGACTACAAAATATAATTAGAAACATGGTAATCCTATATTTGGGTCCTTCTGTAAAGTTTAACCGAAAAACGCAATTTAACCATAAACCTGCTGTTCAAGTGAAAACAGTGGAAAACAGTCCTTACAACTAACAGTTTCTGTGCCAAAACAAAAATTATGTTAGTCTAGTTAAATCACAAATAAACACTAGCTTGTAAAAGACAGCCACCTTTCTGGAGGTGCTTGATTAAAATGTCTCGTTTAGCGATCGGGTAACTTCGTTATTTCACTCTTCGTTTCGTCAAACATCGGGAAACTGTAGAGTAACTTTATCACGACTCTCTCGGAATCCCAATCTAGATCGTGAACACGTCACATATCTCAGAAGAAATTTACCCACAAAACTTGACAAGGATATGAAGGATATTTAGTCTCGACTTGTAGGTTTTTATTATATTTAAACTAAAGTGACACAAAACAAATCACAATTAGATCGTTCGTTTTACAATGTTTTGCTTGTAATTGGTCAAAGAGTGATAAAACTATGGATTCTGACACGAAAATCATATTATTTTCAAACCCTGAGGCTCACTACAATGAGTAGCCCTGGCGAAGCAATCCCGCGATACCACGGTAGCTAGAGGTACACTCGTTTTCATGTAGTCTTGAATTATATCCATTTCTTTTATTTGTTTTTATCAGGTCTCTCTAACCCAAATCTTGTTATTTTTCCAGTCTAACGTTATTAATTCCAGGGCCAGCTTGTTACCAGGGGACTTAAATTTAAGAAAGGCGGAACCAGGTGGTAACAATGTTTGAAAAATAAAAAAAAAAGACAAAGACAAATTTAGTAATTAACAAGGCTCAAATTTATTAACAAGAAGGAAATTTCGATGGTTCAGATTTTATCATTTACAAATCAAAAAAGACATCCTGAGACAGATCATCATAAACACAGCTTATGATTAACAAGATTATAATTAATCAAAAGTTATACGCCCTTAATGTAACATATAATAATAATTTTAAAAAAAGTTGATGAATAGATTCTGAAAATTTATCCCCCCTTTTAGTTTTTATATATATATATATATAGTTACAAAATTTAACAAAAAAAAAGACAATGAGCACAGCTTATTAATTAACAGGATTATAATTAACCAAAAAAAAGATTATACGCCCTTAATGTAAAATTAGAATATAAAAAAAGATGAAAAGATTCTGATATTTATCCCCCCCCCCTTTTTGTTTATTAAATAATAGTTTTTTTTTTAAACAGTTACAAAATTTAACAATGAAAAGATTCTATAAATGATATGATATTTTAAATTCAAAAAAAAATTATATTAATTTTAACAAGTTCATTATTAGATTAAATATTACATATCATGATTTGTTTGATAAATTTCTTAAATACTAAATTGGCCAATAAACTTATATATTTTAAATAAAAGAATTTGTTATAAAATGAGAAGTTTATAAAAAAAAAGAAAATTTTGAATACTGAAATTTATAAATTGACGTCAATTTTTTTTTATTAATTTAGAAAATAACCTCTTGGATGTTGTTAGGACCGAAAAGTTTGCATGCAAGCACCACCCAATGATTATTTTTTATATAATTTATAAATAGCTATACAAAACTACATTTAAATGACAGCTTTAAGAAACACATTTCACTGAAGCAAATTAGGTACATGTACAATATAAATTTAAACAAAGTTCTGTAGAGTCAGTTTTAAGGAAAACATCACTTTTGTGCACTTGAAAATTTGTAGATCTATTATACGAAACGTGTTTTGTAAACAGGCAGAAACATGTTATGCGCTTTTGCTGGAGTATGCAATATGAAACAAGTTTTGGTGGGTTTCTCCAACCAGCGTATTAGCTAAAGCAAAAAACTCGTTTTTTAGCGTCTGTGCAAAATCAGACATGTTGTACCATTAAAGTTCTTTATTTAAAAATATCTGGTTATTTGTCAAAATTAAAGAATATTGATTGCATCACAGAAATTCATTAAGATTATAATTAAAATCTGCTTAGATGATTATAAAGCTATTTATATATACTTAGTTTTGTTTAAAACAAAGCTTGTATGAAACTTGCAAAAATCTGTAAAGATCTGTAAAACGAATATTCTGATCTAGAAGAGATTTCTTTAATAGTTTTATATTTGACATGTTCAATAAGATATTCTGATTGTTCAATTTTTAACACTAGTTTGCACTAATTTCACATAATTGCTCAAAACTTAAAATCTGACTGGTTAAGGTTTCGTAAACTACGTAAAAATTTTTATAATTATTTAGTTTCTGAAAACATTGAATATTAAATAAAACATGAAATACATATTTTAATGAATAAATGTTAAAACATTAACAAAAAAATTATGATATGATAAAATCTGTAAACTTGAATACCTGGAAAATCCTGTCGCAGTTTACGTGAACTTGTGCCGTGAAAATAAATATTTACTCAACTATTTTTCTGAACACCAAAAGAACACATCACTTAATTGTAAACTGATATTACATTTTATCTATGAAACTGAAGCATGAATTTTTGATGTGACGAAGAAAAGAGAAAACTAGCGGAGCTATGAAGGTTTCTTGTACATGATGAGTAATTACAGGTAGACTGACAACGGGTTGTAGATCAGCTAGCCTAACCAGCCGTTGTACTTTGTACTTAGATAGAGACAGATATAGAGAGGGGAGATAAGAGGGACGGCGAGTGGACTGTCGATAACAAAAATGCAGATTTATTCTACTGAATGCTACAAGCTGACTTTATTTTATCATCTTTTTTTATAAAGCGATGGTGACCGAAAATGTGTTTCCCCTTTAAACAGCAAGAAAATAAACTCTTATTCCAAAAACTTCCATTCAACGCCTAACATAATGTTTTAAAATATATAAAATAAAATAAAATAACAAAGTTTACAGTATGAACATATTTTTCGAGACACTCTCTGTAATCATATCACAGAATAATTTATGTCCTACATACAAAACAGTGTAACTCTAAATTAAATAACTTTGTAAACGTGCTTGGACTCACAGATGACACAAAGTAAGTTTTACAAACATAATTTCATCTGTGACTTTACATATCAAAGTTTAAATTACGTATTTAGTTCCATAATCACACTTTTGACGGTTGTAATATTGTAATATTCGTACACTAGATAAATTAAGCAAAACATTGTATGCGCGTGTATTTCATTTAACCTAGTACCATTAGTCGTTAGTATAACTCATACATATGAATCCAGATAATTTATTTTGTTATTCTCCTCTGGTGACAACTAATTCCGGAAACACGGCTAATCCTATAAGATACGTGATTAGGAATCAACTTTATTTTAGTTTTTGTCTTTTTACTGTCCTTCATGAAAACATTATTTTGTTCTAATACTCGTCGTTTCTATTTATTAATTGTAAAGTCTTTTTACTTTATAATAATTTTAAATTAATGAAGATGGTATTTTGATTATGCGAAAAAGCGCACAGCGAATAAAGCGCACATATAGATATGTGGGAAGAAAGCGCACAAAGGCCAATGTGACTTGGCTAGACCTTCTGTCAAGAAGAAAAGCAAGACAAGAAAAGAATGTAAATAGTAAACAGATAATATTGACGAAGTTACATTCATGCTGATTTAAAACAAGCCTAAGTATACTTTAAAACTGTAAATATATGTAAAAAGTTACCATTGACAAAGACACTTTTTCTGATTTTGAATAAGCCTAATTATACTGATAAGACTGTAAATATATTTAAAAAAGTTACCATTGACAAAGACACTTTTGCTGATTTTGAATAAGCCTAATTATACTGATAAGACTGTAAATATATTTAAAAAAGTTAACATTTACGAAGCTATTACTCATGCTGATTTTAAACACGCCTAAATGATTAAAAACTATTCAGTATTTAATCATTCAGCCAATCCAAAGCCTGGATAAATTGTGATGGGAATCAGAAACTAATTAATTTAATTTTTATTTTCTGTGTAACATTCATTAATTCTAAGAAGATAGGGGTTGGATTCCTTTTGTAACTCCAAAAGGGTTAATGTGCGCTTTCTTCGCAGTGTGCTTTTTTCGCTGTGCGTTTTTTTCGCGACACCGGTATTTTTAATTAAGTTTTGTTTTAAATCAATAAATTATTAATACTTTTTTCTATTTAAATTAATAATAAAAGAGTTATTTTCTTTTGTTATTTTGCATTTTTTTGTTTTACTTTCATTCTGGAATGAAATATTTAATTACTTGCATACTTAGTATTTTTTGATTTTTTTTTTTTTTTTGGTTTTTTCAAAATATAAAATTAAAGCTTTACCTAAATGTTTGTTTTGGTAAACAATGAACTAGTATTATAGGATGTGTATTTAAGTTCTGTAAATGCTAAGAACCGTTTTTGTTTAGCTTTGTGAACGATGCATTAATGAAGAAGTAATTAGTTTATTTTATTTCAGTGTTTTAATAAATTAAAACCTAAAAGTTTTAATTCTGAAAAAAAAAAAAAAAAAGAACCACTTTTTCCAAGATTGTTAATGATGTCACAATGTGTTACTGAAAATAAATTTACATTTTAAATTAGACTTCTTAATAAAACCATACAACTCTTTTGAAGATTAAGAAAAAAAAACAAAACAGAAGTTACTTAATAAACATACAGAACTAAAATTGTGTTCATAAAAGAAATATAGAAATTAATTAAAATAATGATAATATGAATAGAATAAATAGAACAAATAGTTTTTGAACCAAAAAGAAGTTGAAAATAATTTTCCTTTTTCTAGCACAGATCAAAGGTACAATTTTCACGGCTTGAAGTACAATAATTTGACTAGCAAGTTCATGTTTTTTTTGCTACAATTTGATTTTGTTTTAGGCAGAGAAGAACTATACCGCAGGCATTTCGACTCAAACAGCAACGGCAAGACGTACATACGAATATTTCCGATTATTCTTCCCTTTGTGCGCAACCGTCCAACCAATTCTGATATTCACAATATTTTAGAAGCATAATAAATTATTAAATTGTGTGATACACTCAAACTGGTTCTATTATTTGTTGTTATTAAAATAAAACAGATACAAACACATACACATACATACTGATTATTATATTTACACAAACAAAAATATTTGTTCAATTTTGATTATTTTTGTACAGTAGTATGGAGTAAGTATGTATGGTACAACTTAAAACCAGATTTACCCTTAAGGCTTTAACAATATTTCAATTCATATTCAATAAGATATTAGAAAGTAAAATTTGAGGATAAATATTCAAAATTAAAAGAAATAAAAGTATGCGTCCCCAATAGGAAGTGTCTTGGGACCAATCTTGTACCTCTTTAACATTAGAGACATTCCCATAAAATAATAGAGAGTTACAGGGAAATTTTCAGATGATACAGCTGTTATGGTTGTAGATGAGAACAACAAAGCAAACGGAAAATCTTATACTAAGCTCTTAATTTAATTATGGATTGAACAAAAAATGGAGGATAAAACTAAATCAAGATTGGAGAAGTATTAACTTTACAAGAAATAAAGTTATTTCCAAACGCCTTTAAAAATATATTAAACCTTAACATACAGCAACATATTTATAGATAATATTTTACATACAAATTATATGAAAAGAACTTGTTTTACATAATAGAAAGTGATGAATATTAAATATAGCAAGTTGTATTGACTCTTAGGAAGTATGTCAATACAACTAAGACATATGATGTCAACACAATTAACAGTCTTTTCATTTACAAAAAAATACTAAAACCCTATTGAACGTATAATATACAACCTTAAATTGCACGAAGTAATCCAATTTAAAAATAATACAGAAATTGAATAACAAGTTTCTAAGATGAATCGTTGGGGATAAAGATTGCGTGAGAAACAGTGATATTCACTGTGATTTGAGAACAACTACGGTCATAGAAGAAGTTGGAAGAAAACAAACCACACGCTATAAAACACGACTACTTAAGCTCATTAACATTGAGTTCATCGTCTAAGCTTTTAATAATCGATAATGTAGTTCGGAGACAAAAAGGATAAAACCTTTAGTACTAGCCAAACTGCTAAATTAGAGTGAAATTTTAAAACACCATTGAACGGTTCTTCGACAAACGGACCCTATGTATTAACTACAAACTTAGTTGAAGTCTTTAAAAAAATGGAAAATTAAAAACTGTGTTATACCTAACAAACATATAACAGGGACAAGTTCTTTTTTAAAAGAAACTAATTCCAAAAAGTATACCAACTTTCGTCTAACAGAAAAACACTTTCTTTTTTACAAACAAAAAACACCGAAACTGAATAACATACATACACGATATCTTCGCAGTTTATTGTATCTTGCCTCTATTCGTATTAAAGAGTCTTCAATCAACTGGCTGTCTTCGTGAAATATAAACAATGTTTAATTCATTTAGAGTCTCTTCTAAACCACAAACAAACCTTATCAGTGTTTTATATTAAACCATTCAAATCTACTTGTGTTTCAAAGAGAATAAATCCCAGTAAAATAAACTGAAATAAATTCATGGAGTTTAAATCAGGGTTATTGTGGCTTTTATAAGCCTCTAAATGAATTAGCAGATTATAAATTATTTTTATAAATCGCAATGTGGATTACAACTGAAATCCATTCATGGTTTTACAAACGGCCACTTTTATATAATTGGACCCTTGTACAATATCTGTCCATTTGTTTTAGACAGATAATCTCAAAGTAAATATTAAATAAATATCAAAGGCTGTATGAATCATCAGTGTGGGCAGTGACTCTTGAAAAGCAGGCGGTAAATTATCAATACAGGGTAGGGTGGTTTTAAGGATTATATCGGCTTACCGCAAGGTATCAGGGAGTGATGTCCTGGTATTGGCAGGTGCGCCTCATATTCATTTGTTACCTCTAGAATGGACTCGAATTTTTGAATGGTTTATAAATGTGGATATTAATAAATTACTCCCATTTAACAGAAAATAACAAGAAGAAGGCAAAGTCAACAGTATGAGGTGGCGATCAGGTTGAAACTCAGATTAAACAGACAAAAGAAGACACAAATTATTTCATGATATAGAAAAGTGGTGTGACGGTGGGAAGAGGTAAGTTAATTATCACCTAACCCAAGGCTTTAGTAACCTTTAGTTTCTATCGTGTGGTACATACATACACGATAGCTTTGCAGTTTATTGTATCTTGCCTCTATTCGTATTAAAGAGTCTTCAATCAACTGGCTGTCTTCGTGAAATATAAACAATGTTTAATTCATTTAGAGTCTCTTCTAAACCACAAACAAACCTTATCAGTGTTTTATATTAAACCATACAAATTTACTTGTTTCAAATAAAATAAATCTCATTAAAATAAACTGAATAAATTCTGACAACTTGGAGTTTAAATCAAAGTTATTGAATTGGCTATTTATAAGCCTCTAAATAAATTAGTAGATTTTAAATTCTATTTATAAATACTAATTTGGATTAAAAGTGAATTGGTTGCTTTAAAAACTGTCACTTTTAATAATTATATAATTAGACACTTGTGGAATATTTGTCATTTGTTTTAATGAGATAACCTCAAAGCAAATAATAAATATCAAAGACAGTATGAATCACCGGTGTGGGGGATGGCTCTTGAAAAGCAGGCAGGAAAGTATCAATACGGGGAAGGGTGGCATTAAGGATTATATCGGCTTACCGCACGGTATCAAAAAGTGATGTCCTGGTATTGACAGGTTGCACCTAATATTGATTTGTTACCTCTAGAATGAACTAAAAAATTTGATGGTTTACAAATGTGGATATTAGTAATGACTCCCAATTAGAGAAAAAAATAAGAACAAGGAAAGTCAAAAGTACGAGGTGGCAATCGGGATTAGACAGGCAGATGAAGACACAAATTGAATCATGATATAGAAAAGTGGTTTAATAAAAAGTTTGAGTGATTGAATTGTCAAATATACATTATGAACTTTGAATTAATTTCCGTTTATATAATTTTTCCCAGTGGATTTTTCCCACTGTTTTCATATACATTTATTATCACATCAATTTAGTTCAATAACTTTTACTTTTTGATAACGGCAGTTTATGTATACTATCAAAATGTTGTGTATCAGTTTTTACATACCCTAATGATGGCAAGTATCAAAATGAAAAATAATAATAATATGAATAATACAAAATTATCAAATATTTTAGCATATTATCACGCTTTCTTGACATTTTTTAAACTAGGTAACATTCCATTTCAGCTAATATTTAGTGATTTGGGTTTCATGTAGTTTATGGCTAGCTTTTAGTTAAATAAGTATACTGTAATTAAATAAGAAATAAATTGTTTTAGTTATAAATCGTTCAACTGGTTTAGCCGGTGTGTAAAAGCTGTATATTTATTGTACTTTGAGAAGTGCTGCTACATGAAGAGGCTATCTGGATGAACCATTGGCCTAGCCACTTTTAGTTCAGTTGTAGAAAGTTTGTGTAATAACTGAAGATGATATAAGAGTCACTGAAACATCATGTTGTTCTTAAATAATGTCTTTTATTACACTTGGTGATTGAAGTTTAAACAAGCTCACTTCAAGTGAAATATATTGAATAGATACATATCTAAATAGTAATATATACCAAAGATTATAAATCAATAATAAAGCTGTAGGTATAGTAGCCTCAGACTGGGATTGTGTCTAGTGTAAGGGGCGTGTCCTCCCTTCTACTTGCTTCCCTAGCCTGACTTGACGGTACAACCCATCCCAAGAAAACTAGGGACACAAATTACTGCTTAGCTACATTTAATTCCTAAAGTTACAACTTCGTGACAGACTTTTTAAGCTTTTTATTCTTATTTACACCGACAAAAGAAACGAAAGTAGGGTATGCGTTTACAC
Source organism: Aphrophora alni (assembly GCA_963513935.1). Taxonomy (NCBI): domain Eukaryota; kingdom Metazoa; phylum Arthropoda; class Insecta; order Hemiptera; family Aphrophoridae; genus Aphrophora; species Aphrophora alni. Next base: position 33,959,148 of record OY740777.1, read on the forward strand.
ACAAGCATTTGAGGTCTATATTTTTTTTATTGGGGTTGTACCTCTGAAAGTAAACGGAACAAACAAAGTTTGGGGCCCCTCTTTTTCTCTCCACTCCACACACATTCCTACCTTGAGGATACTGTAGTGCTCAATATTTTTTCTTGATGTTTACAAACAGAAAAAATCTCAGTTATCATCGGCTTATAAACCAAAAATAAAGAAGAGAACGTACAATAAAGACCTACAGCTCTCAAATTGCGTCGGAAAGGAACAAGAATTGGTTAAGAGAGACTCGATGGGAAACATGAAAGAAAGTGCTCTAATCCCACAAACTGGATCCAGCTAGGCACCTTCAGGATTGAAACTCCGTTCTCACTAAAGTGAACCCATAGTGTTGGAATTGGAATTATAATAAATTAATATTATCTGATAATAAATTTGCGTAAATTAAATCTGCAGTACTTACTAATTACTTAAAGTAATTTTAAAATAAAATTGCTTTTTATATTTACAATTTGAGCTGTTCACTCAGAGATTGGGTAGTAATTATGATTAACATGAGTAATAATGTAAATAAATAAATGAATTATAAATGTTTAGCAAACATAGTTTACATTAATGGTTATATTTGGCTTTATGTAAAATACTACAAAATATTTTAATCATGTCGTGTTTGGTATCATTTTCTTTTAAATTTAACAAAGATTTCAAATATGCCATTTAAATTTGTTAAAATTTGTGTTTGATTAGATAAGCAATTGCTTACTGGACGCCCCGTGTATGAGTCATCTGCCTGGCCGGGCCGGTCAGACCAAAGCGCTCGTGAGTGCGTGTGTGAGAGGAAGGGTCTCCTAATCCGTAAGGTGCAACAGCTGGTGGAATTGACAGTAGCTGGATCTACACCTTTCTTCATGTAGTCTTGGGTTAGATCCCTCTCTTTCATTTTTTCTATCAGGTCGCTCTACTAACTCGTTCTCTTCCAACCCTGAATCTATTAAAGTATTCGAGAGCTAGGGGTTTTTATTTTATGGTCTTTTCTTATTTCGTTTATAGGTTCGTGAATATTGAAAGGTTTTTTGCCTTTCAACAAAAAGAAAAAAATGAGATTTGTGCAGGAGACGCGTTTATAGCACAAGTATTAGGCCAATGTGTAATCGTACGGTGTTGAATACACAATTTAAAAATTGTAAACTCTAAAAACAAATGAAACTCATTTGTTATTACAGGTTATTTAGGAATTTAATAAGTAAATAATTAGTTTAATAGAAATAGTAGTTAATACAGACAAATTCATATTTTTAACATTTTCGTCAACGGAAGTAAACTATTAATTGTTTCTTTTGATTTGTAAAGAGTAATCTAATTATTATTAACAAAGAAATAAAATAAAAAGATCACCAAGAACGTGCTTTTATCTGAAAAATAATAAGGTACTAATTTTTTGGTAATCCAGTAGAGGACAGATGGTGAATACAGAGACTGAGAACATTTATTTAGTGAGGTTAGTCGCTGACATGAAAGTTTTAGCAAAACACAATTAATTAAACCGGTTACAATTAATGGTTTCTGCCAACATTAGTTCTCCCGAATCAAGTTGATTGTATCAAGTTGTCAGATCGAGTTTGAAGAAATTATCTGGTATTTTATTTGGTTCCAACTTTAATACGTACAGACGTTTGAAAAGTTTATTCAAATGAAGACGCCCTTGAGAGTATATTATTTAGAAAGTTAATAACTTTCTTTAAAATTAGGTACTCTGAGATAAAAAATACAATACGTTTTTAATAAAAGACCAATTTTTTTTTTCAAAATACGTAGCAAATTGATAGCAATTTTGTTTGATTATTTTTTTCACTATATTGTCATATTAGGGAAGATATATAAAGCTAATCTCATTCTTATTACAAGCACAGGAATGTCAGACATTGTTCTCATTAAATTTAAACGTTATTTGTTTTATAACAGAAAAAGTAAAACGAAACGAACGAGTGTAATTCAGCAGGATCTTGAGTAATAGATATTTTTAGAGTAAAGTAAATTGATCACATAATTGTTTACAGCATTTACAATATTCAGAACTGGTTAATGTATTTAGATAAACATGTAAAGCGCACCTTGTGGTGATTTAGCCACCATTGGCCTCCCCCCTCCCTATCAGGTATGCGCGCGACCGACTTGTTAACAAGGAGTCGTGCAGTAACCAGCAGTGATTGAAACAGTAGTACTCTAATATAATAGAGCGAGAAATATTAAAAGTGAAACTTGGTGAGGAGGCCACCCTGGAGAATATTCTATCAAACAGCAAGTTTTGGCAGAGTGCGGCACTGTTATACCGTAGACATCGAGCCATCGGAGCGGAAAGCACTGGAAGCTCGTCTTAAGAAGTAAGTAAGTAAACCCACAGGAATAGGGCCGGTACGGTCCTAGGGTTTATATCTGGGTGCATCGGGTTTAAACCGTATTATTATTAGTTGGACTAACAGGCGGTCATGTTGGGAGTTTCGTGTTAGTCCGACGTCTTGTACCAATACAGTGTAGTTTATATTAATATTTAGTGTTAGTCAAAATTGCTGTTGTTTTATGTAATTTAGTTTTATATTTAGATGTCGTCAAAAATGGCTTGCCTAGATTGAGATTCGCCCAGTGTACTTTTATTAATTCACCACGCGATCTGACTGCCCGGGAACTCTTAATCAAAGCAGATCCACCAACCCACCCATATCCAACCAAAACAATCAACCCCCACAATAAGAATCCCCGCAACCTTTATTCATTTTCAAAACTACATAAATGAAATAGATAACTTTAACTTAGCATTTAAACTTTTATTTTCCAGTCAAATCAAGCGAGACAATTTTAATAATAATCCAAGACTCATTTAAGTCTAAGATGTCTTACAGTTTTGTTTCAGTTCCATTGTTGTTGTCCTTTACAAAAACCTTTCACTTCAATTAGGTTTCATCCGTGGATTACAAATTTTAATACACCGATAAAAACGAAAGTTGTGGTTTAAGTCCTTTTCCAAATGCAAGAATATTCTAGAAACTGTTCATGTGGCAATAATTGATTAATTTATTAACTTTTTTGTACGTATCAGTTATGATTTTACTAATTTATTACTTTGGCTAATTAACTTCTAATTTCTAACCATAAAAAATATAAGTAAATACTAACGTTTTTAACACTACCTGTCAAAACAAACTTGCTATTTAATATATCAGTTACTTGTCGCTTGAATATTTCCATGAAAAATCAGTTGATTAAATGTATCATCGTGTAACAAAATAAAATAATTTTATTTGATTTAAATAATGAAATCCCATATCATTTATATAATGATATAAATAAATTATAAAACAATCTTAAAATGGGAAATTTGATGGCCATAGATCACAGAACCATTTAATAAAAGGTTAATAAGATTTAAGGTTTAATAATTTGTAAATTTTAATATTTATGTATTTTCAGCGTAGAGTTCAATTGGTAACTGAATTATACTTACTCGGTCTCCAAATGCCTCAAATTCAAAATAAATGCAAAATAATAATAAAATAATTAAAATTACTAACAGATGTAGCGAAACACATGTATATGCTTTTTCAAGATGATAAATAATTTAAAATATAGAATTATACCTCAGCATTCCAACCATAATATACATTCGTAATGTCTACAACAAAACCAATTTATCTGATAGAAAGTTTTCCTCTTAATATTCATGACTTGAGGGAAACACATTGTAGTTTACAACTCAAGACTACGGCTTAATAATACAGTATTTCATCATCACGACTGTATTCGCTGATATTTCCTTCTTATTCAGAGCCTGGGAACATGTGGAATAAGAGTAACACTCTTCAGCCTGAAGCTGTTATGAATACCTTGGGAACTAATGCAAGAAAACTAAGGAGATAACAGAAACAGCATTTTATTAATGCTCGATGTCAGCAAATAAGAGACTTTAAAATGACGTAGCTGGGAGAATTAAGATAGTACAGGATGCATCCTGTCAGTTTGGATGTTTTAGTGATACGAATAAGTAAATATGCGGTATTGAAGCTGATATTGTTAAACAGAAGTGAAATCTGGACAACGACAAAGTAGAATCATAGCAGTGCGAAATAAGTAAAATAGTGAAGAAGACACGAAAAAACCATATTAGAAATTATAGGATACTGAGGGATTCAAAACAGACTCCGGTGAGCATGGACTCCATGAGATGGAGGACTAGTTTCCTCCAGTTAGCACATGTTGCTAAAATTTGTGAAAACTGGAAGCGGAGACAATTCATGAAGGCAATACCATTGACCAAGCAACTCACAGAGAAAGCAAGGACCACAAGGTAGATGGTGAAGCAGATTGCAATTTAGTTAAAAGTAGAGGTAAATATAACAAGTGGAACCAGGAAATCCCCTAATATCAAATTAACTATAAATTAAACTAAATTATATTTAACATTATTACTTTGCATATTATCATAAACTTTTCTCCATACTAATTACCATAACTTATAAATTATTATAAAATATAAACTGGTAAAAATTGATTTAGAAGAGGGGAGAAGATTGTCATTGATTTTTTACAGTTTATGTTTGTCATTATTAAATTGACGTAAAAATTACAGTACATTATTTCTCATGAGCTAAATCATAGATCGATGTAATGATATATACAGGAGCATTGTGTCCTTTAAGCAGAAAGACTTTCCTGTCTCCTATCCAGAGATATTTTATTTAAATTATTTTTACCTCCTTTGTTGCCTTTAACAGTTTCCTTCTCGATGGACTTTCATTAACAAACACAGGGTGGTCCGCCTATAAGTTTATATAACGTGTGGAAAATTATTCTTTCGTCTATCATTTAAAATTTTATGTTTGATACTAGGCCTAAAAAACGTTACAACGATTCCTGGCGTCTTAACGCTGTCTCTTCTCATTCCTGGATGGTGACAGGCCTCGATCATTTCGTCATTAATCGACACATCCAACGCTCGACCCCCCCCCCCCCAACTTTACGACTTCCACCACGTTTTCCTAAGACATTCTTGGAATTCCATGTATTTCTAGCCCTAAGTTATTGTTCACATTCTTCTAAACACTTTTCCAGGATATGGATAAATATCTATTTGTTTAAACATTCCGCCGATTTACTTGTTTTCTCAAGGATAATCTTTGAACTTCAATCAATTCCTTCAATGTCGCCTTTAATTGTCCGTCCTTCTGTTTAATTTCTTCTTGTGTCTGTTGCAACATAAATATTTCGTCAGTCAATAACGTTTCTCTTTTTGCTACATCCTCATGAGTACACAGTGGACAACTACAGAATAAATTATCAGCAACAATACACTAAATTTTTTCCTTTCCAAAATTTAACACAATGTGTATGACAAAATGATTTACATTCACTTCATTAAGTTTTAAGAACATGTTTTGCAACAGTCTCATTAAATAAATGGGCAATATTAAATGTCAAAACATTTTTCCAATTTTAAAAAAACACTCGTATAATTTTTTTAATGTTACTTAAAAATATAAAAGAAAATAAATTGAAGATCATAACAATAAATGACTGAACTTAAAACAACAAAACACATCTAGCTCGTTATAACAAAACTGCGCATAATAAACCAACTCTTTAAATATAACAACCAGAAGGTAGCCGCATACGTCCGCTCATAAAGACATCTCATTTCCTAATAATCTAACACAAGACGATATTATGAAGAAAAATGTATATCCAACACCTCCCACACTTATAGTAAACAGATAAAAAGAAAAAGGGAAGAGTATTTACATAGACAGGTTGGTATCGCACAAAAATTGTACGCATTCGTTGACAGGAATGTAAACGTAATTATTGCAAATTTAACGTAATCATAAATTGAAATCAGCTGTTATATTGATGTCTGTCTAACTTTGTGATATGAGATATTAATGAATTGTATCATTATCTTCCCATTTGGGGATTTCTAGAGTATTTAAAAAAGATTGCTGTAAAATAGAAAATCATTGAATACTTAATAATAATTTTTCAGCATATTTGTGTGTTTTTATGAAGAAAAAAATGTTTATAGGATAAAGAAAAAAATATTTGCTTATGCAACAACAAAAATTGTTACAGCAAGTTAAATCTGAATTTGTATTACGATTTAAAATTTTAATTACATGTTACATTTTTTACACTAATCACTATAGTAATACATTAGGAATTAAAGGTTGAGTTTTTATCAAAAATGGAAGTTTTGAAAGATTTTTTCACTTACATTGTATTCAACTCCGTGGGCTAAAAATCTTCACAATAGGAGGACGAAAATAATAATTTTTTCAAATATTTTTTACAATTAAAAAAACTAACAAAAACATAGTTATTTAATTATATACGGTAATGCAAGGCTTACAAAGTTTACCCCTGCCTAATTTTTTCAGTTTTTGTCATATTAATTTAGGACCAAATGGATTTTATATATAGTCTAATGTTAATAAATTTTGATTGTTGTCTTGAATTTAAATAAAATATTCTCAAGGTATTCTAACACACATTACCACATTGGTTTTCAACGCTTATATCAGTACCACAATCAGTTTTCGTCATCTGTCTCCTATGACAAACTATCATAAAAAATTATTAGAAATTTGAAATTCAAATACTACCAAAGGTGCTTTTAGTTTTATTATACTACAACATTAGGCTGCTCAATATTGAAGAGTCTTGATAGGCAACTCCTTAATGTTGACAGAATTTAGCTTATTTGTCTATTTAATATTTAAAACTATTTACAATGCATGATACTGCATAAGATTTCAATGTTATTCTAAATTTTCGAACTTTCTTTTTCACTTTCAACTTCTATTTATTTACTCCATTCAAGTTGATAAAATAAATAATATTATATTTTAAAAGACGGTTTGAAACTGTTATAATGAAAACATATTTAAGCATGAATTTTGAATGCAGTATCATGTTACAAAACATTTTAAAACATTAAATACGGCTTTGAAAGCATATAAAAAAAGTTAAACTTACAGTAATAAGTAATAAAAAGTAATAAGAAACCAACAACGAATATAGATTTTTCTACTAAACTCATTGTGAAAACTTCAATGTGCTACACGACCATAATCTATTTAAAAAATGTGATTAAAATTCAAGAAAGAGGTAAAAATTTGAAAATATCATAAAAAGTTGATAAATATTGTGTTGCAAATCGATATAAAAAAAATGTGTTAGAAAAAAGTGAGGATTTTAAACCTAAATATATTAAATTTAGAAGTTTGCATGCATTTTTTGTTGAAAGGGAGAAATCAAAAAATATCCAACTCTAGAAGTTCTCAAGTAACTAACGCTTCTTGTTTACAATTAAAATGTTCCAAGTAAGGGAGGAATGTAAAGATCGGGTTTTTATCCCACATTTACGTCCACCCTTCGAAAATTATTTACAGTTGAGATGAATTCGGAGCTTGAATTGATGTTTTAGACAAATTACAGCTAATTTTATGAAATGAAATACATTAACTCAACAATATAAATTTGTTTTCCTTGTGTTAATTGATAACTTATAAAGTTCGTTTGACAGTTTACGGAGCCAACAGTAAGTATATAAGCTGTTTAGTAAGGTATTATATACTGCATTATATAACTGCGAACTGTAGAACCTTTGTAAACAGTTTTAATTAAATATTAATATAGTTGTAATCCAAAGCTCAGTTGAGTTGGCAGTACAAACTGTGATTAGTGTTTCTAAGCTAACGGACATAGTTTGGATATAGAAGGATATTCTACCGTAGTTGAGAAATTAATTACACAGAGATTCTTAAATATCCTAACAATGGATTCCAATTCGGAAAAATTCCAGACGTTCGTTTGTTTTCCCAATATTTGTAGGGTTGCCATCTCTTCCCCACCTCTATCGCTTTGCCTTGGTAAATAATTCGGTCAGTATGAATTCCTGAACGTACTTTATAGATTTCCTTTACTACGATTAAGTTTCATTTTATTACCCCAGTGTTGTACTTAAAATTTAGATGAAATAAATGTTCGTTATATTTGTTTGTCTTTCTATTTAAATTAAAATATATGTGACTGTTAGATTCTTTAGTTTTAATTCTGTGTTTTCCCGGCTGCTTACAAGAGTTAATTTGTGGTGAGTTATGCCTTACGTTATTTTACGTGTTACATTAAACTTATATAATGTCTGAGAGAAAACTAAGAAGTGTAGTTGAAGTCTCGGCAGAGATAATTTGTGACCCTCCATTGGGCTTAGGGCTTGAAAGGGAAATAAAAAACTATCACTGGGTATTTATCACTGTGTATAAAAAACTTGAGGCTAATGATAAATCTATTTAGTGATGACTGCATCGTGAGATATAATCTCAAGAAAATGGGGTTTGAGGAACAGTGTGAATCGGTTTCTGTACAAGTGTGAACGCCTGTACATTATGACTTACGCTATTTACATGTTACCTTAAACTTATATAAAGGCTAAATTCTGATGGATAACTAAGAACTATAGTTGAGGTCCGGACAGAGAGATTTCGTCCCTCTTGGGGTTTAGGGTTTGACACAGAAAGAAATTTCCGATTAACCCAATCGAAAATCATATATTTATAACTGGGTAGTAAAAACTGGAAGCGGATGATAAATCTATTTAGTGGTCACTACAAAATTGGACACAATCTCAAGAAAATGGTGTTGGTAGAACAGTGTGTCTCGGTTCAGTTCCAATGGAAAGAATCAGGAGAATATCTTCTGTAAAAGTGTTGTACGTTGAATTGGGGTAGAGCATCGTTGTTTTGGATATTTTAGAGGTACTGATTCCATTAACCTCACAGGTTTCAAATGAACCATGGGCAAATAAGGGGTGAATACTATTCGGGTATTCTAGATCCATCAGGATCGTGGAGGATATAAGCGCCACCTCTCTAACACCTTCACAAATAAACCACTAATTATTGTTACGTTATACGGTCGTTGAAACTGAATTTTTTTGTACTTTTTTGTAATTAAAATATTGCGTAACATCGTAATGAATTCTGTTTATTCTCTTTATTAATTGAACTCTTTTATATAAATTATTATAATAGTTATATCTGTTGGGATCTGCATAACTATATTGAGTACCATCTTCTTTAAATCTTAACATTGTCGTACTATTTATATTTATTTGTTGTATTTTCATTTTTCAGTAGTAAAGTAGAAATCGAAGATGGAGGAACCCCGAAGCGCGTCGAAAAATGTAAATCATAAGTATTGAAAGAAGATTGTACTCAAACTAATTTTGTGTATATCATTATTATTGTTAATTGTATCTCTATTACTCGTATAAATGATTTAGTCCTGTCAAATTCCACAGTAAAAATATTCATTTTACTATGAATAAAAATGAAATGTAAGTGTTGCAGGTTTATCGCCATTCTCGCAAACAGAAGTTTTCTTTTTAAATGCATAGATTGGGATTTCTAATCTTCAGCACACTTAACGAAATTTGGTCCTAATCGGTTCAAAAATAAAAATAAAACTTGAAACAATTTCTTTAAAATAATAATAGCTTTTTAATTTCATTATGGATATGACAATGTCTGAAACTACTTTGATACGTGATCTACAACAATCAATTATAAAAATTCAGTTTAAATTTTTTTTAGAAATGCTGTCTTAATAAAAACGAGTATTACTTTTGTTTATAAGAAGAAAAAAATGTATTACTATAATTTGATCTATATTTTTATTCTTAATGAATTTTTATTTTTCAACCAGGTAATTTACTTTTGTATTTTGTTTAAAAAAAAAATAATTTTGTTTAAAAAAAAAAAAAAAAATCTTTTGAAATTAATTGAGGGACTGTCTTTGGTCTTTACTTCGTCATCATAATAAAGTATATATTAAATTGTAATTCTAGTAGTAATGTTTAGGTGTGAAACCAACACTATTTGTTTACTTGGCACCTTAAGAAGTATATTTAGGGAAATTTGTAATTACCCTTATAGTATTAGTATTGTAAGTGTGGTCGTGACAACTTAGAGGGATCCTAAACTGTATCTAAACCTTAACTATTATTGGGTATGATCCTTCCCTTTTATCTTTATTGCCAACTATCTCCTGACTAACTCTTGTTCTCTTCCAACCCTGATACTATTACTTATTTTATGTTCTTTTATTTATCATATTAAGACGATGATGACCGAATGGTTATTCGTGTTTAAACAAGATAAATAAATTGAGATTTTTGTGTTTTTAAAAATACTGAAAGATTTTAAAACGTTTTGAGTAAAAATAAATCAAATTAATTATTCGATCATCACGTTGTTAAACACTAAAAATTAACAAACGAGGAACAAAAATTTATATATTATGTCGATGTAGGAAGATACAAATGGCATTGGACATTTTAGAGTTCCATATTGGTGTTTCTGTAAGGAAGTTGGCAATACTTGGGATGTTTATATTGGAATATCGCGAAAACACGAACGTTTACCGGCAACATATGATCACCCATATTGGATGTCTATCCATAACACGAGAAGGTTAATACATTTTTAAATAACACTCGACAGGTAGCTGATACTCTGACATGGCAAAAAATTTTGAAGTTTTGTGTTTATTTCTTCTAACCTTAAGGTTATTAAATCGTTCATTTTATTCAAATCATATATTCAGAATTTTTCCCATCTGCGCATTGGAAAAACTTCCTCTTTATATATAAAAACTAACCGTAACAAATAGTCAACAAAAATTACTTTCAATAGTTGCCAAACTGTAAAAATGAATCATGCACATTGTCATTGAAAATAAAATTTTTAAACCTTTATCGTTTGTGTCAAAAACATGTTTTCAGGGGAAGTCTTGTCTACTCGATATTTTATTATGAACTCTTCACCACGCACAGACCATGTGGCTCATTTGGAATTAGTTCCAGGATCTTTTGTTTGTACCGTTTTGACCGAAAAATTTAAAATAATATTTCACAGACAGTCTAATTCAAAAATTATTTAGTTTGACAAACGGAGACATGAAATAGTTATTTGTGCAACTAGTGAGCAAAGTGGCACTTTTTTTAACGAGAGGAAAATGTTGACACACGAGGCTTGCCGAGTGCGTCAATTTTATCGAGTTTTAAAAAAGACGCTTTGCTCACGAATTGCACATTATATTTTGTCTACAGTTGTTATTTTGGCAATAAAAACCGTTCATACTGGCGGTCGTACTTTTTCCTTGATTTGACAGGAAGGAGATTTAGTACAACGTTGATAGCTTTTTTCCGCTAATTTAGGCGGGGTATTTGACAGGTTTTCATCCTCTGAATAGTCCATATTTTAAAACTAACTACACAAAATATAGCAGTAGTGCTAAACAACACATCAACACTGAGTAGAAGTTCTCACGTCAAAACTGAAGTTATTTATGAATATTGCAAATAAATAACTTAGGTGTATTGTTGAGGAAACTGGATTGCCAACCTCAAAACTCGGCAAACGAAAAATACTCTTCGTGTACATACACTGTCAATCATCTTCATGAATAATTACTTCCCTTTTCAACTTGAAAACGTTGTTTTGTTGTTTATTTATGTTATTTTACATGTAAGAATTAATCTAACCTACATACGGGACATTTCCTGTATATTATAAATCAATTCAAATAAACTTAACCTAAATTTCGTTTTGTTCGGTTGCCATTCGGAGTGAGCAAAGTAGTGGGCAAAGTGAAACTGTTGAGAAATCAGCTGTTTTGCAAACTAATTTAAATGAACAAAATGCCACTTTGTCAACAACTGTAGACAAAGAAATATTTTATGAAAACCTTTACGTCGTCATTTTGACAAATTACACAAAATTTTCTTTATAAGTTGAACAAGTTGATGGGTGCCGTCATGGTACTTGCGTACCTCCATCAACCAATGGAGTACAAGCAGATCTTCTAAAAGTACCCAAAAGTCTGTCTTACTCAGTACTATAAGTTTGTTTACCAGTTTTCCTAAACCTCACAATTGTGTAAATCACTAATTTGTTTACGTAGCTAGGTTATAACGAGACTAGTAGATATGCATAGACTAAAAATTTTCCACTGCTTTGCTCGAGTCGGTCTCTTGACCCCGACACGCCTAGAAACGTACACAAATTAAGGGGCAGCCATTAATGCTACTATTATTGGTTTTTTGCCCGAAGGATATTTTAACTATACGAATAACATATTTTTGGGGGAGTTGAAATCTCCAAATTTGTATTTAATTTAGTCCGTTATAAGTGGAATTAAACACGAAATATGAAGATTTAAAAAAAGCTCTCATTTTGTTATTTTCAATTAGATTTTTCTGAATGTGAATATGTTTTTATATATACACATTATATTTCCCAGCAACAAATTCATATTTTTTTTAATGTTTTCGTCCGCTCTGTACAGTCGACAATAACGATAGATATTGAATGTTAAAACCATTTTTTATTCCAGGGTTATGTTGCAATTCAAGAAACCGATGTAGACATATTTGGCAATTACTAATTTTATCCTTCAATTTGTAGGTATCCTGGTTAAGTAAAAATAAAACATAAATAATAAAAACACTTTTTAATCAAAATTATTCCATTTACAAAAAAGTTTAAATCGTATTAAATTTTCACAATCCGAATTTGAACAGATTATTTCATCAAATACTATCTGAAAACTTGAAACAATCAACTTGAATCATGAGCACTAATGGTTGGCAGAAACTTTAATTGTTGTTGGTTTATTTGTGTTTTCTAAAACTTCTGTATCAGCCACAGAATAAATACGTTTCGTTTCTGTTCTTAGAGGTTACAATATTTGATCAAAATGGCCGAATTTGAGAAATTCGTAATTTTATGGTTTTTCTTATGTTAGCGGCACCCTATTTTGACATATCGCAAAATGTTCAGAGTTGTGGCCAATATATCCTCACATTCCAAATTTTATCAAAATTGGTGTTATGGTTTAAGTTGTACAGCATTCCACAGACGATAGACAGACAGGACTTAAGATAGGTCATTTTTTTAACAAATTTTTTGGACTCAAAACAGATATATCCGCAAAAAATGGACATTTTCTAACCTTTATCATAATTTTTTCTATTAAACGTATGTTTTAAATTCAAAAGTTGTACAAAAGACTGCTAACGACATTTTTCGTATAACAAATAAGTTTCTGTCAATCTTTAATCTAGTGACCGGCAATTTTTTGTGTAATCTAGCGTTTCACTTTTTTTATCACTAAAAATGAAATTATTCCTGTAATTATAAGACACAACAAATTTCGAGTACCATTACAAATATAAAATACACTCAGACAGAAGGAGCAATGCAAACAAAGTAGAAATCTCACCGCCAACCAAACTACTATCCTTACTCTGTAATTGGAAAATAAAATTAAAACAAAGCTAAATTATTTACAGAGACATATGTGTAGTGTAACATGATTACAACCCAGAGTGAGTTTAGGACTAACACATATCTCATAAAACAAACATAATAACAAAAGTTGATCGTAAAATGCCCTACAATACAAATTAAGTACCCTACGACGAGACGTGTGGACGTAAAACATAATTCTGCCCTTGTTGATGTACCTTAATAAAACTGAAGGTGAAATCACTAAAGCTATTTTCTCTGTTGTGTATGGGTGTTATTATTTTATCATTTATAATTTATAAAGAGAGTCTGGGTGGTGGTGGGTGGGTTTAAATACATACTTTTATAAACTCTCAACCTTTCCTAATTCTATGGAGTTGAGGTGTAATTTTCAAAGATTTAAAACGTGATGGATATTCATAAATTGAACTCTCTAGAATCTAATGATATTAAAGACCAATTCATTTATGTGTGTAAAATTATAACAGGTAGAAGGATTTTGATTAAAAAGGGTGTATCTATAATTTTCGCTAAACCCTACTACTACTTTAGGAAAGCTCATTTAGCTTTTAAAGCTCATTAATCACATCGGTCAAATTACTAAACTATGAAAAAAACATTGACAGACGTTCTCAATCCCCAATCCCGAGACATTAATTTTTTTTTAGCATTAACGTAATGTAATATAAAGTTAAAATTGTGTACAGTATAAGAAACACACAGAACAAAATTCTCATAAAAATACGCATAAGTATCAGACGCGTTTCAACGACAAGGTCGTCCTCTTCAGCGATACACCAATCAAACTATAAAAGTTATAGTTACAGGAGTTATAGTTTGATTGGTTTAGCTGGTGTATCACTGAAGAGGACGACCTTGTCGTTGAAACGCGTCTGATAATTGTAACACCTAGAAAAGGTTGGTCTAATTAAATATTTAAAAATAGCGGGTAATCATAGTGGGTGTAACATGAGTCAAAAACGTGACTATTTTAATCTTCTAGAGAATATTTCAAGAAAAATAAATAAAAATGAAACTTTCATTATTTAAATTAAATCTCCTTCAGAGAACTACAAATTAACTTAAATTTTAAGAATTAATTTCATGTTGCAACATTTAAAAAAAGGAAAGTATAAATAATATAAAGTTCTAGTTGATTCAAAATTTGAAAGGAAAAGTAAAATAAAGATTTTCTTATTAAATTTGGATGATAATTATTAATTATAACATTTGATTTTGTTGATGATAATTGTAGGATGTTTTATGAATAATAAATACTTATGTACCATTTCAGCAGTAAAACTTAGAATTTTTCTTTAATCACCTATGCCAATTACGTCTTAAAAAGGACTTCGACCCTGAGATTAAATTCATATAAATTTATAAATTCAATAAAATAGTTAACTTTTCTAAATTGATGTTAATTCATCTGGCGCCCATAAATGCTGAACAAACTTTAAATAAAACACTTATAGTAAAATTAAATTCATATTTTTTTTGATAATATTTATAAATGAACCGTAGAAGGTTATAAATTTATAAGTATTACATACTTAGGAGTATTTTTTATGAGAATTGAGTTCTGTGTGTTTGTTATACTGTATAATTTTTCTCATAAGTCAAGCTCAACATTTAATATTAAAATTGTCTATCAAAAAAAAAATTTATTTTTTTAATATCACAAAATATTGTTAACATATTGTAAACGTAAGTGTGCGTTTTATTAGTTAAACGAAAAGTATAACTTGCTCCGAAAGCTAAACGAAATAAAATATCATCACCATAACAAAAATATCCAGGGGTAGTTTCATATCCAAAATATCCAGCCTATGGTTCTACTTTATTTGACTCTGTATCAGTAATGGTATCCAAAGTATGTTTAATATGGTGTGATGCAAAATGTGGTTTTTGTTTAACGATAAAGTGCATTAAAATCTCCTATTAAAGAAATCTCTTTTCCATAATGAGCCTATGGTCCTACTTTGTTTGACTCTGTAGCAGTAATGGTATCCAAAGTATGTTTAATATGGTGTGATGCAAAATGTGGTTTTTGTTTAACGATAAAGTGCATTAAAATCTCCTAAGGACGAAATCTCTTTTCCATAATGAGACTATGGTCTTACTTTGTTTGACTCTGTATCAGTAGTGGTATCCAAAGTATGTTTAATATGATGTGATGCAAAATAAGTTTATTTATTTATAACAAGATACCGTGCATTAAATCTCCTAATTAGGAAAAATCATCCCAATAATGAGTCTGATATCTTGTTAATTTGGTTTACTTTGTAGCAGTTTCTATAACCTAATAATGTTTAATATGGTATAATTAATTCTACAAATGTTGTTTGATGATAACACAAAAGTGATATCATGGGTAAAAATCTTCTAAGAAAAACAAATGCTCCCTTTAATGATCTTGATATGCTGTTACTATGTCTGGCTCTGTAGCAGTTACTATGTTTAAAAATAGTACGGCATAAAATTAGATATTTCTTAATAACACGAAAGCAGTAATTGTAAATAAAATTTTCTCATAACAATTAAAATAAACTCTAGGATGAGCTTGTTCCTACTTTGTTTGCTTTGTAACAATTATAGTACCAAAAATATGGGTAAAATTGTCTAACATAAATTATAAATGTTATGCAATATTAATTTTTTCATACTGTAGGTGCTACATAGTTATTATTCAGGCCTTTACTGAGACCAGTCTGCTACTGACAAGTCAATTAATTGTGGTTTGGTCGTACATGAATGACTCTGGTGGTCTGTAGTATCTTATCCAACAGACAGATCCATACAGTATCCATATAATTGAAAACCTCAATTGATTTGTCTGTATCAGGCTGCTTTCAAATGAACATGCAAATGTTTGCAAATGACATATACTCTAAGAAAAATAAAATATGTTAAATAAGTGTTGATTGTTTATTACTGGGATTTGCGTTAATATATGTTGCACATTTTATAAATTGACCTGAGAATGGGATTTATTTCCAAAAGAGCTTTTCTCTAATAAGTAAAAAAAAACCTTGAAGCTGTTGTTCCTATCTGAACGTAAATACAAATAAATTTAATAAAGATATATCGTTGTAAAATAGATAATCTTAGTGTCTCGTTATATAGTGATCCTATGCTTAACTTTTAATGTGGGACCTCAGTTGCTTTTTCATGGAATTTAAAATCAAGTTTTGCAAACTAGTGTTAAATTTTATTTTGAAGCTCTAGATTTAAACATATAAAATATTATTTTTCTAGCTTTTTAATTCCTGACTAATAGTTAATAATTTAAAGTTATAGTGGATTTAAGCCAGTACTTATTTGCGGTAATTTTTATTTTAAGAAGTTTAGTCTTGCATTGGTACTTACTTTTCCCAAACTACGCCTAATTACATTTAACTTGATACGCCGATGGCAAGTACGAAAAATCACCATCCAAAAAATTCACCAAACTTAAATTTTTGAAAGTTTAACCTCCATTATCTCATAAAAGAGTGGGTTTAAACAAGAATAAAAACCGTCCTAAATTTGTTATAATATCCATAAAGTTGATAATTTTTTTAATAATCAGGACCGTTTTTATGATCTCACTTTTTTAAAAATTTTGGGCTTCAGAGAGCAGGTGATCAGTCAAAGATTTCAAAGTTTTAGGTCATACGGTCATGTCATAAATCATTTTAAAGGTTTTGATTAAGCAATAAAAATGGAGTGAATGCAATTTTTTGGACGATTGTTACATTTATCAAATTATAGTTAAAGCAATTAAATGGCATCTTTCTACCTCAACATTATTGTACTTTGAAATCTTCTCAGATGAGTGATACTACCTTAATAAGTCGCAGTTTTGAGTTTTTTAGCTCTGGGAGAGGTACACAATTATTTGTAGGACATATAGTTATGTAACCTATTTTTAAAGGTCTTAGGTCAACTGATATAAACCAATCATTGTCATATACCACATAAAGTTCTCATCATTAGCAAATTTAACATCACAAAACCAAAATAACTACTAAAAATGACATTTTATTAAGATGGTTAAATGTAAAAGTCATTCCTTTCCTATTTCATGCTAACTTGTATTTTCATAATTTTATATTGTTAATAATTGTTATTTTTAGTAACCAAGTTTTTAAATAGTTATTTCTGCAACTAGTGAGCAGTGGTACTTTTTTAACGAGAGAAAAATGTCGAGTGCGTCAATTTTATCGAGTTTAAAAAGACACTTTGCTCACGAATTGCACATTATACTTTGTCTACAGTTGTTATTTTGTGACAAATAAAAAACATACTTCAGTAGTAACACAATTTAATAAAACATTAATTTAATACAATAGTGTTCAAACAAACAATCAATTACAATTCGATCTTTTATAACCGCATTTTTCTTATTTTTTAGATTATTTTAAAATCTGAACTGTCCATATTTTAAAACTAACTACACAAAATATAGCAGTAGTGCTAAACAACACATCAACACTGAGTAGAAGTTCTCACGTCAAAACTGAGGTTATTTATGAATAATACAAATAGCTTAGGTGTATTGTTGAAGAAACGGGATTTCCAACTTCAAATCTCGGCAAACGAAAAATACTCTCCGTGTACATACACTGTCAATCATCTTCATGAATAATTACTTCCTTTTTCAACTTTAAAACGTTGTTTTGTTGTTTATTTATGTTATTTTACATGTAAGAATTAATCTAACCTACATACGGGACATTTCCTGTATATTATAAATCAATTCAAATAAACTTAACCTAAATTTCGTTTTGTTCTGTTGCCATTCGGAGTGAGCAAAGTAGTGTGCAAAGTAGTGGGCAAAGTGAAACTGTTAAGAAATAATCTGTTTTGCAAACTAATTTAAATGAACAAAATGCCACTTTGTCAACAATTGAAGACAAAATAAATTATCACACGACCATTCATCAGCTCATCCCCTAAAAGGATAATAACACAAAATTATGACTTATTAAGGTATAATTCTCTTACTGGTAAATATTTTCAAATAAACAAAGACAAGGTTGTGGAGATACAAATTCCTTTTAGCTATCTTAACTCAATAACGTGATTGGTTCCAATTTTAGTTATTTTGGTCCACAAATATGTACTTCACGTCAATTTCAGTTTTATTTCATCCAGCTCTTTAAAATGAAGTACCACATGAACAAATTTCCCAAATGAAAGTTTTTAATTAGTCCTTAATTCCATAAATCCATTATTGAAAAATTTATGCTGTATGAAGTAGCCACTCGTTACTGACAATAGTAACAAAGCGTTTTAGCTATCTTACATATGGAATTTCTTGACCAAATGTAATTCTATTCCAACCGTAACGGTATTAGAGTAGTATTATACGGTAAGTGGTGTCTATTTTATGGTAAAATAAAATATAACCAAATAAATTAAAACACAATTTTCCATAAATGAATTACTTTATTTGTAACAAAAATACAACACGACACTCCACTGTCAGCAGGGTTTGTGTGCATGTAGGACTTAGTCCTTTAAACATCGTCTTGTATTTGTGTAGCAGAAATAAAGTAATTTTTTGTTTATGGTAAATTGTGTCTTCATTCATTACGTAATTGAAGTTTCCACAAGTGTAGCTCATTACAGTTGAAGAATGCGAGAGGTCACCATGTATCCCCAGGCTTTGTACGCAACACCTTAAGCTCGATGTCATTCATACTATCAGGTTGGATCGTTTTTCTCTTTAGGGTCTGATAACTGAAGAAACCGAGGAAAACACAAAGTAAAGGGAAGTTAAGGCGAGAAAAGGTTGACATTATAGATCAAAAAAACCTACATAATAAATGCACCTAAAAGAAAGTAGAAAGAAGAGCCAGACACAGTCACAAGAAAGATGTTAGAGCAACGTAAAAAGTAGGGATCTGTGGAGGTTGTTTGCACTGAAACAGTTCAAATATCCAACTTCAACATTAGGAGTGATTGTTGGAGAGCTAACCTAACTTAACCAAACCTACTCATAATCGAAACACTAATCAAACAAAACTAATCATTATACAAATATGTTGGCTCGCTAGATGTCATTACAAAGTGAAAATGGACTCCAACTGTTTAACGTCTAAACTTATGTCATAATTTCGTCGTAAAAATAAATAAGATGAAATCAAGTCTAAATTAAGATTCATTTCAGTTACTTGGAAATTAATCCTTAATATAAAATTACAATTCTTTTCCACAGAGCTTAATCTTCATATTTGAAAAAAAAATGAATTACCAACGTATTTTGTTTACGTGTAATTTTAGTACTTACCGATAACTATAATTGCACCGGTAGTTTTGAATGTTTTTTTTTTTTTAGATACTTATATTTTTGCTAAATTATATCGAAATCGTTTCAGCCAATTTTGATAATTTAATATTTTCGCCTTAATGCAAGATTCTCCAAACTTTTAATTATCAAAAAAGAAAAAAAAAATCCCTAGATATAGCCAAAATATTACCAGATACAAAATTTGATTAAAATCAATTTACTCGTTCAAGCTGTAGATCACTGCACATATGACAGACAGAAATATTTCCCAAAACCACCATTTTGTCTCAGTGGATTTCAAAACGACAGATATTTCCACGAAAACTTTACACCGATTTTATTATCGATCGTATAACTTTCCCAATGTTCGAAAGTACAATTTAAAAACACTAATATATTGAAATTTATTTAAAATTTAGAAGTATGACGAACAAGTCTGCACGGAATTAGCATGTATTTAAATAGTAGAACTCATCTTAGAGAGTTCTTGCAGACTTAAGTTTTAATGTCACTATGCCAACTACTTTCTTGCAATTAACTTGTGATTTATAACTCTTTTATAAATTATTATTATAATAATATTATTTTTGTTTTGTATTAGCGAAAACAAAAATGATACTTGATCGCTGACAATGAAAATTCTATTTAAGTTTGGAATGGGTTTTGGCACAATTGAGGCAACCCTCGGTTATTTAAATATATTATAATGTCAATGTTGTTTTATTGACAGCGATCAAGTATCATTTTTGTACACTAGGTTGAGTTATTAACCACCACATTAGACCAAAGTATCAACGAAAAAGTTTGAGCCAATTTTGAAAAATTATACCTTTTGTAATGAACGGATTTGTATTCTTATCAATAACTTCAGAATCAATATTTTTTGTGGAGATGACAATCAATATGATTCGTTTTGTTGGAAGAGGATTCTAAGCTACTATTTGAGAAATCCAATATATATATATATATATATATATATATATATATATATATATACATTTTACAATATTTAAAATCCATAAATTGTTTATATGAAGACCTCTTCTCTACCCACTTAACGTTTTTAAGAAATATTAAGTAAGGAAGAAATTTACTTCTAAACAAAGTTTAGGGTAACTGTGGTAATAAAAGTCGACCACCCCTTTTTGATTGATCGTCGCAATTCGTGGAGACTGGTTAATATATACTCATCTAGCCGACATAAAGAAAATAGTAATATAAGCAATCACGAGGTTCAGAAAACCGTTCTAAGAACTTGCATTACGTTATGGTTGTTTGAGGGTGGCCTAATTCTAATTCAGCCATTTAACTACTGCAGTCCGACAAATTATTTAGACCTTTCCGAGAATATCGGAAACGCCATATCCGTAAACTAACCCCGACATAATAATTTTTAAAACTGTACTGTAAAATATATCAATCGGGGAACTTGATACGAGTTTGTTTAGGTGTTCTGGCATCCCATTGTATACTCTTGAACTCTCTCCTAAAGCTAACCCCAAAGCATTGTTCCCAGGAATAAGAAAATTATTACCAAAGACCTGGGCCGCAAACTTAGGGTACCCAAACCGATAACCGTTATTCTAAAACGTCACAAACTATTTTAAACAAACCTAACCTACTCTATAAGATTCCTTGATCTACCAATAAAATTTACAATTTCCTACAAGGCCCAAGAGATAAATTTTATGCGTTATATTTGGAGTAGGAGGCCCAACGTACCATCTTTTAAGTGTTGCATTTAAACTACCTGCCTGCATTTCATTGTATGAACTGGCTGGGTAAGTACCATGATCACACCCTCACCCAAACGTTGTATAGAGACAATGAGAGTTAGAGACGAATGTATTTTTTTTGTTTTGTAGAACGATGTGAGAAAATCCACTTTTTAAAACATTTATTATTTTAAATTATTATTAATACGGTTTAATTAAACATTTTCCATCAATCAGATATAGAGTAATAAACTATATTGGTGGTGTTTTTCACTTGTATTATGTTCTAGGTTTATTACTTAATAACGGGAGTTGATTTATACTCTTAAAACGTCGTGAATTAGTTCTGTATACTAAACTATAAATAATGTCCTACTAAACCATATTATTAATATGAACAATTATTTTATCAGATTTATTAAAATATTTTAAAACTGAAAGAATACCTTGTTGTGTGTGGAAATGTATAAAGTATTGTACAAAAGTACAAAGAGCAAATTCTAATAAGAAAAACGTCGAAGATAGATGGGAAGTTCTAAAAGGAAACATCAAAAGATATTTCAGTTCGAATGGCACAATAAAGAGCACGATTAAATATTACAAAATATCTATTATGAATGGAGTGACAACTTAATAAAAATAAAATTAAGACGTGAGTCTGGGTCATTACTGTTCAAAGAACAATGATTCTTTTGTTATAGAACAATGAAGCCTGCGTAGTGTAAGAAAGAAGTGAAAGACAATACAAATTTATAGGTTACAGGATAGTAAAACTAGTACAGTTGGTGATAAATGAGGCAAATATTTCAGACTAGCTGGCACTGGTAGAAAATATTAAACATTTTTAGTTTGAAACTTCACGTAAACATAACCTCAAAATAAACTAATAATGCATTTTATAACAGATGATTATAAAATCACAAAGTAATTAGCACTGTCATAGACTATGTTATAGTAATCAATTTGCAGCTCAAAAATTGGACGATTTTGAGTAATTTTGTATCCCGTTTTGTAAAGATATTATATAGTGATGCATTATATAGTCGGAACGTGTAACACCTGGTGTAATCTTTTTCTTTTTTCTCTCTCTTTCAGAAGTCGTTTAACATAGTGCAGATAATAGTTACACTCCAACTCATATACTTCTCTAGCACCATATGAGCTTCATTAAAAAAAGAGCAGTGAAAAAACACATCCACCTTACACCCCTTACAGTGGAGGCAATCTGGTGTTTACACTCTCTTGAAGCGAAAAAAATAGTTAAAGGAAATGTTTTTAAAATCATTTTAAAGTTTATTTTTTATTTGATTCCTCGTTATGCTTCGTTCAAAGTGTATATTTTCTACTTAAGAGCGCTTGTTTCAACTTGCAACAAAAGCGTTCAAGCCTTAGAACCTTTAGAAGCGACGATTTTAAAGTTGAAATACAATTTACAAACCATGTACATACATCACTTGGTCTAGATGCGAAGAATACAATTGATATTCGAGTTAGATAGTAACTTCCAAACAAATAAACACAGACAAAATGGCAAGAGTTAGATAGTAACTGCCAAACAAATAAACACAGACAAAATGGCAAGAGTTAGGTAGTAACTGCCAAACAAATAAACACGGACAAAATGGCAAGAGTTAGATAGTAACTGCCAAACAAATAAACACAGACAAAATGGCAAGAGTTAGATAGTAACTGCCTAACAAATAAACATAGACAAAATGGCAAGAGTTAGATAGTAACTGCCAAACAAATAAACACAGACAAAATGGCAAGAGTTAGATAGTAACTGCCAAACAAATAAACACAGACAAAATGGCAAGAGTTAGATAGTAACTGCCAAACAAATAAACACAGACAAAATGGCAAGAGTTAGATAGTAACTGCCAAACAAATAAACACAGACAAAATGGCAAGAGTTAGATAGTAACTGCCAAACAAATAAACATAGACAAAATGGCAAGAGTTAGATAGTAACTGCCAAACAAATAAACACAGACAAAATGGCAAGAGTTAGATAGTAACTGCCAAACAAATAAACATAGACAAAATGGCAAGAGTTAGATAGTAACTGCCAAACAAATAAACACAGACAAAATGGCAAGAGTTAGATAGTAACTGCCAAAACAAATAAACACAGACAAAATGGCAAGAGTTAGATAGTAACTGCCAAACAAATAAACACAGACAAAATGGCAAGAGTTAGATAGTAACTGCCAAACAAATAAACATAGACAAAATGGCAAGAGTTAGATAGCAACTTCCAAACAAATAAACATAGACAAAATGGCAATTGATCAAATTGAAACGACGGATTTATCAATCAAGGCATCACTTGTAGAGAGTATGGGTTTGGCAATCCCGAGGGACTATAGCTGGATCTACACATTGTTTCTTGTAGTCTTGAGTTAGATTCCTCTCTTTCGTCTTTCCTATATCTCTTGTTTTTTCCAACCCTGACGCTATTACGCTATTCAAGGGCTATGGGTGTTTATTTTACATTCCTTTATTCCTTCTTTTAGAAGGTGATGATGACTGAGAGAAAAGACAAAAGATATCACACCCACTTGTTTTCCTTGGTTTCGTATGGCTCGGTCACTATATGTTTGTATAACTTGACTTAGTTTTAAGTAAATAGTCTTTAGGCTGTTATGCCAGTGGTCTTTCTGTTTAAGAACCTGTGAAATCGCCGTAAGTTATTGTATAGAAACGTGTTATTTCTTCTAAATTTCTGAAACCTTTTGAACAGAGAATTTTAAGAATAACTATTGTTTGTGCGGAGCCACTGTTATGTTAATTTTATTCTGAATATTACCGTTCTCAGCTGTTTTTATGAATAAAATAAGAAAGGGAAAAGTAATAATATTCTATTCATATATGAGACGTGAATACTAAAACGCAATGAATTCTTAAAATAAACAATTTGAATACACTCATATTTATTCATGTTTTTCATTTAAATAATTACCCTAGTACATAACTCTGCTGATGAATTACTTTTATATGGGTCAATCGCTACGGTAAAGTCTGCATATTTAATTTCCGTTTTATTTTTATTTAACAATTACAGTATAAAGCAACGGTTGTAAAGCACTTCCGCCTCCTACATTTTAAAACGATAATCCAACCCCATCAAACAATGTAATACTCATAGTTCCTCTAAAAGTATTACCAAAAAGTTGATTTATTGGGGTATGTAGAAACTGTTAAATTGTACTGGTTGATCAAAGTACTTCTCCAGTAGGGTAGGTTTGTTTAAAATAGTAGTTATACAGGGTTCTCTAAATTTCGTAATCGTGTATATCACTACTTTCTTGACGTCTGCAAGGCTCTTACGGTCCTCCTACATTTTAAAACGATACCCCAACCTCATCATACCATATAACACACAGTCTCTAAGAAGTAATACCCAAAAGTTGATTTATTTGGCTTTATAGGAACTGGTAAGTTGTAATGGTTGATAAAAAGTCTAATAGGGTAAGTTTGTTTGAAATAGTTGTTACACAGTAGTTTATCTGAATGGTGTACATCACTACGTTCTAGACGTCTGCAAGGCTCTTACGGGCCTCATACATTTTAAAAAGTCTCCACTCGTTACTCTTATTTCAGTGTCTTGGTTGTTGCAGGAGTAGAAGCTTTACACATCATGAGAAAAGGACTCTATTCGCTTCTCTCGTGTTGTGATTCTGCCCTGCTTGTACTTATAACCCTACGAACTTTACATTTTTTTGGGAAGTCAGAGTTTTAAATTACGATTATATTAATAACTTTGTTATTCTTTATCGTAGAAATGTGGGGAAATGCAGAAATAAAATCTGTAAATTTATATCTAATTGTGAATTTTATAAGTTAAATAACACATGAGATAGGATCTAAAAGCTATTTGAAATGGCAGCCATTTTGACCCACCGAATTTTCTGAATTTCAATAAGGTTCAATATGAGTACGTTGTACATGTGTACTCAATTCCAAATTCCAAGTTCCTATCTTAATTTTTGTGGCCGCTATCATCCTTACGAAGAGACGATAACGATTCAACGAAATTTGAAAGTCAGTCTAAAACGATTTTTTTTACGATTACCTAACTATAGTGGATAAGTAAAATATGATATAGGACTTGCAAGTCCACAGTCCTCAAAGGTTGCACTACCAATGGGTAAGATCAAAGCAGGTTATAAGAAGATACTATATTATATTCAACAGACGATCCAACTAACTTCCCTGTATCTCTCCTGCTTCGGATTGCATTTGGGATAAAAATAAAAGTACTTATGCATTGTTAATGGAATATAAAACTTTTCATTTCATTTATTATTGTTATTACTTTATTATTTATTATTTACTTACCAGCCCTAATTATAAATAGATCGTTGGGAAAAGCGATTAAATTTCATAAATAATTAAAACGGTATTTTCATTGGTGTCTTCCTATTTGCGGTCCGGTGTAGTTTTATGAGGGGACAATCAAGGTCGTGGGGGTTTAAGGGTTTCCAGTTTGCGGTCACGTCTTCCCGTCCTTTGCATACCTAGCCACTAAATACATAACAGAATGATTTGACTCTAATCACAGATCATGTCTAGTTAGGTTAGGTTAGGTTAGGGTAGGATAGGTTAGGTTAGGTTCTGCGGTTCACTATACATATTTAAAATATATGACCGCAAATTGGAAAAATATAATTAGGGTAAACCAAGTTATTTTTGTGGTGACCGCAAACTGGACGATTTTACCCTCGACCGCGAATAGGACTGACCGCAAATGGGACACAACCTTTTCATTTACTGAAACAAACCTGCCACTTGTGTGTTTAATTTGAAACAATTTTCAAATTAACCATGAAGGTATAACCGTATGACATCAAAAGAGTGAGTAAGTGATTTTAGACATGCCTTCTGTTGTTTAATATAGTTTTCTATCATTATCCATCAATATTGATACGGCGCGCGGCGCTTCAATACGCTTCTAAATTATCAATATTGTCCTCCGTCAATATTGAAGAGAATATTGGCAATATCGTCTACGGACTACTGAACTATCTCTAGTACGATGGTAATTTTCATGGAACTTTTAAAAACGGCTATTAAAATTTTATAGTCAGTTTAATTTTTGTCCATCATTGCACAAAACAAATATCTACAGAATTTATTCACAGTGCCAGATAGTCTGAAATATTTGTCTTACGTTTGTTTTATTGTTTCGTCTCCTTTATTATTCCTTGCACTAGTTAATTATCCTTAACCTATAAACCTTAAACAAAACATTTGTCTGTTACTACTCCATTCTCACAACATGTTCTATTGTTCTATAACAAATGAATGATAGGACTTTGAACAGTAATGATCTGCCTTCGAAAATATTATATATTTTTATTATTTTGTCACTCTTTTCATAATAGAGTTTTTGTAGTTATGAATTGTGTGGAATATTTTGTCATTTCGTCTGAATTACATCTTTCCATTTGTCGTCTCTTTCCTTAATGATTTTCATTATAGTCCTTTTATTTATTTTATTATTCATATACTTTTCCATTTTTACTTTCTCATAGTATAGAGATCAAAAAATATATGTGTTTTTTCACGAATGTATTTATTTAAGGTTAGGTTAGGTTAGGTTAGGTTAGGTGTAGGTTTTTTGAATTATTTGAGTCTTTCATCTGTCGTATGTGTTGTGATCTAGAGAAATATGTCAATATTTCCCTTTTGAGTGACAACTATCAAACTAATATTTTTGGTCAAGATTAATTTGGTTGATTAATAGAACAAAACTTAAATACATATTCTCACAAATTGTACGTATGTTTATTCAAACCGGTTTCAACAACAATGCCTCCATCTTCATTTTTGCAAGAGCTACAGTAGCTAAACTATAACTGAAGATGGGGTGACTTTGTCATTGATATGCGTTTGAACAAATAAACGTTCTATTTGTGGGAATTTGTGTTCAACATTCATTCTATTAGAGATTAAAAAAATATGTCAATAAAAATATACTCTTAGAAAAAGTTTGTGGTATATGTGAAGAAAGCTTCGACAGTATTTAAATAAATACACATTTTTTGAAAAGTTTATTTTGGAAGATCCATCAATACTAAATTATCTCATGTAAGGGTTTGGGGGACGATGATCAGAAATTACAAAAACAAAATTTGAATCACGTATTAGACATTTTTTGTAAAAATTGGTAACGAATGCCTTTTTAGTTTTATGAACTAATGTATTGTAAAGATATTGCAATGTTTTGTAATGTTTATTTATTCTTCAGGAAAAAATGTTTAGTTTAAAATATTTATCTAGTCCCTGACCCACCAACACTCATATTTCACTCACATACAATTTACACCCCGTTTCTCTCATTCTACCTAGCTAGAATAAATTATTAGGATATCTGAACAATGTTACATTCACTTGTTATTTGTTTTGCGCCCCGGAACAATTAACATGCATGTTTAATGTACTTTAAATTATTATTCACATACAATGTAATGATAAAATCCTAGTTTACTTTTAAATGGAAACGAAATCTAAACTTTGGAGATTTTAATGAGAGATAAAGACAGTAGTGCACAGAGTATGTTTAGAATTTTCATAGGAAGAAAACGGAATCAAATTAGCATTGACGTGGCAATTCAAGCTAGGTCTACACATTTTTCATGTAGTTTTTGGTTAGACTTCAATGTTTTATCTTTCCAATCAGTTTTCTCTCCACAAATTATTTTTATATTTCGATCTTGATGTTATTAGACTATTCGAGGTCTAGAGGTTTATATTTTATGTTGTATTCTTCCTTTTTTTATAAGACAATGATGACCGAACGGTTTTCTTCATTTAGCATCATATACCCTACATTGAGACAAGTGAAAATCTCAGTATTGGCAATGACTACATAAATACTATAAGACACGACATGGCCATGTTAAATATTCTACGCTTATTCTTGAGTTGACCAATACCCGCTAGGTCGCTCTGCTAGAGAATCTGAAGTTGATGTGACTGGCGCTAGGTGGCTCTACGGTCAAACAATGTTTCAGGCGGGTAAGAGAAAACGCACTGATGCCACATATGGGACCAGAGATGCGAGGGAAGGTCGAGAATCGCTTATCTCAGCGCACGAACTGACAACACTGACTATGCTGACGGAAGTAAGTGAGAAGGTTTGTGAGAGAGAGGTCAACAGTTGTACAGTCTCAACCAAGTGGGATGTATACAGTCAAGCACCTGCTGCTAGCGCTTTCTGATAGCTGTGTGTCAAACTCAGCACCCGTAAAGCGTAGACTATTTCCCTATCCTGTGTCGTGTCTTATAGTATTTATGTAGTCATTGGTATTGGTAAGTTTTAGAGGAAAAATATTTTAGACCAATTTATTTAGTATCGATGGGGAAAACCAAATGAAATTGTTAATTGTTTCGTCAAATATTTGCAGGTCTGCTCCTTCACACACAATGAACAACCTATTTTTCTTTTCTTTATTTTCTCTATTCTTATTCTGAGCTACAAAATGTGTATATTTATAATCTGACTTTAATTTTTAAGGTATTTAACTAAATATTTATATAATATATGTCCTAATCTTTAATTTTGATAATCAAAAAACTAGTTTCAGAATAAAACTGATAGAAAAACTGTTTATTTAATTTGATAAAGATTTCTACTCTGCTCAGCTGTAACTTCTAAGGAACCAATATAAAACGTATTGGTTTCTGATTGGTTTAAAAAAAAAATCGAAAATCGGCCATGGAGCTTTTAAAAAATATGTATTATTTTCAAAATCTCATTAACTGAATTTGTTCAAATTTTAGTTAAACTAGTGGAAAATCGAAAAAAAATATATATTACAATTCAGGAGTAACTAGCAACAAAACAATATCTGAGCCTTGACTGGCGTAATTAATAGCAAGATTTTAATTAAATACGAACTAAGCAGGCGACATGATTATAGCAAAAACTGTGTCTATGACTTAGTTTGACTTTTTGATTGACAACTATCGAAATTATATTTTTGTGACAATTAATTGTGTCTTATTATTAAATATTTGTACAATATTTTATACACAGCTTATTATTTCGTCACAAATAAGTAAGCTGGGTTAATAAAAATGGTCTGCTCGAACGAAGATATTTTATCATAGTGAACTAACTTGCATGAAGCACAGTTTATACTACACATTCTGATAGACAGGTATCCTAAAGTTACTTGAAGTCCTTCTTATCAAAATCAACAACAAACTTTTTCTTTAGGATTGCACACTTTCAAGTCGTCCATTTGTAAAAATATAGAAATGTTAGTGTTTTGATGTTAACACAGTTTGTTACGAATTTCAATTAGACGATACAAAATAATCAAAATGATGAAGTGTAGTACAGAATATCATAAATGGGGACAAGTACCACTCTTGGAAAATATAACTTCAAGAAAAATTTAATTATGATCCAAGGCTCCAGT
The DNA here is from genome assembly GCA_963513935.1 of Aphrophora alni. Classification (NCBI taxonomy): domain Eukaryota; kingdom Metazoa; phylum Arthropoda; class Insecta; order Hemiptera; family Aphrophoridae; genus Aphrophora; species Aphrophora alni. The sequence continues at coordinate 33,988,912 of OY740777.1, forward strand.
TTTGTGATAAGTTTATAAGTTAAAGCTAGAAGGGATGGACTTTTTTTGTTTCGTAAGATTTAAAAAAATTCTAACTTTTACGAGCTCCCTCTTGACTATCCATGGTTCTTACAATTTAAAATACAAACTAATATTAATTCCCTTTACTTTGCGTGTGACATTTCTTTAACTGAATATGGTTTAAGAAAGTCACGTTATATTGTAGCAAAACAAAAGTTACCATTTAGTTATTGCGTATTTATTAATATCGAAAATTATGTACAATTAACATTTATTGATCACTGTATGGACCATACAAATAGAACATGCATGTAGGCCTAATATCAGGTATAAAATGACGACAGAAATGAAATGGATAGAGAAAAATGCAATACACCAAGTTTAATAAATTACAATAATTCTTTCAGATTTAAAAATACTCTGGACGTTAGACAGTGCCAAAGATCTATATACACTCAGTAGACAGTTTTAGTAAGGTGTGTCGTGTACTTTCATTACAAATGTTACATCCCTGAAGGCTTTTACTCTAGTTAGTATGGATTTGTCAATTTCGAGATATCTTAGCTGGTTGTACATTATTTTTTATTAAGTCTTTGGTTAGATCCCTTCCTTTCATTTTTTTAAAATCAAATTTCGCTCTAACAACTCTTGTTCTTTTCTTACGATATGGCTATTAGAGTATTCTAGGGCTACCGGTATTTATTTTATATACTATTCTTTCTCTTTTTAAAAGGCTATAATAACCGAGAGATTTAAAAAATTTAAACAAAATTAATAATTAAAAAAATTACTATGAAGCAAATTTCAAACCTTTGTTTCACAAATATTTAAGAAAATATAAAACACTGAAAGTCCTACCACAAGTTTGATACAATAACACAAACACAAATAAATTAAAATAAAATATTTATTTGCTCTATGTTATTATAGTCCCCTGATGTACATTTCGGTAACCAAGTTACCATCATCGGAGGGATCTGAAATAATACTAACAATATAAATATTTTATTTTATCTGCGTGTGTGTTATTGTACCAAACTTGTGGTAGGGGTTTCAGTGTTTCATATTGTTCACATTCACTACGGTGCTCATTGAACATCTATTTAAGACATGACAAATAAAAATACAAATAGAAATATTCCTTGCTCACCACTTTTCCTCCCGTTGAAAAACATTCAACAATAAAACTTTTCTAAGCCCCAGCAAGGATTATGTCCGAAACTTTTTGTACAACACAACCGAGAGCTGAACTATTTATAAAATTGTTTTTAAATTAAATATAATTGACATTATCTTAAGAATTGTTTCCACAACTAATACTATTTTCTCAGTTGAGTTGAACTAAAGGTTTTTTATCTTTACAATTGATAGGTTGATTTCACTAAGCCTTCAGTATTATAAAGTGTGTACTTACCTTTCCACATGTTTACTTGCCCAGTATACGAACTTAAGTGTAAATTTTGATAATATAAAAAATCTACCTCAGTTTTTAGACTGATGTTTGATGGCTTCAGGAATCCGAAATAATAAAATTCGGCTTTCTGTCACTCTGTCTTTGTTATCGTTATAAGTAAGCACGATAGCGGCTACAAAAACTAAGGTAGTGTTACGAACGGCCCAATAAAATATGCCTGGGTTCCTTTTATTAATTAATTACAAGATCAGTAGTTCAGTATTTTATTAATTTTTATCATTGACATGAAACTTATGTCCATTTCCCTGATACTTTACTACAATACTTTACTACAAAACTTTAATACAATACTATAATACAACAATAGGAATTCAATTAAACAATAAAACAAAACAATATTATTTATTCAAAGCCCAGAAGTATTCCAACTATCATTATATTTTAAATAAAAGAAATTACAAGTCTTCTAACTGGTGACTTTATGTATAGAAATGCTTGCTTACGGTTTGTTGCTTAGATTTCCTGGGCCATCTTCCACCACGGCTAGCAACACAGCCGTGTATCTTCCAAGCTCCAAAAAGACAAGAAACAGCCTCCAAATCATGCTGACCGCTTATATACCTTTTGTTCTCTCGGTTAACCTAGTTGAGTTGCAAGTCAAGCATTTCAACATTTTTTTAATTGTTTCACAATAGTTGGGTCATTCTGAGCTTTGTGAATATGTGTTCTTCCTAATATAACCTTAACATTAACCTAATATTAACTTATTCCTAACAGTAGTGTGCTAATTTAGAATCCTATAGTAATTCAGAAAAATACAATTAAATATGTTGAAATGGTGGCCATTTTATACATTTTTTTGTTCATATCTTGTGTTTAATTCAACACGATAAATTGGATAAAAATTTGGGAATTTCAATTCTACATGTAAGGATACCAATCACATCTCTAAAATGACAAATAGGGTAGTTATTGTTAAAACGTAATTTAGAGAGTGGAGACTTTTCAATATATATTCGAGACCAGTTATATTAGCCGAAGTTATAAAAGTAGATATATACACAAATACGGTGTTCAGAAAAACTGTGTAACAACCGTGTTAAACAAACTTTCCCTACTGAATAATACCCTTTAATTTACAAATACAATTTAACAATACCTACAAGGCCCAAAAAAAGTTTTGTATATTACATTTTTAGGATTTACTCGTGTTACAATGTATGATCGTATGGGTAAGGTACAGAATAAAAAGAAAAATATACATAAACAACATAAAAAAGTACACATCTGTTATTTCTACAAGACTACTAAGTTATACTTTATTCTTGAGTTATATGAAATCTGTATAATGTCAAATATCCCCTTTCAATAAAAATAAAATCTAGTTAACAACAGTCCGTTAACGTTATGCACCATTTTATTTTAGTCTAAGAACAGTGAGATTAATGGGGTGTCTTGTGCACACCACGACTTTAACATACAAAATGCCCATTGAGTGCAAGAGCGTCCAACCTTTCAATAGTTCCACAACTGAGGAATAATTCATCAAAGTAGTATCTTACTAGGAAATAATAATGTGGTGGTACTTCCGTCTTTCTGAATAATAGACACGTAGACTGCAAGCTAGACAAATACTGTAAATTGCAGGAACAATTTACAATTGGAGCAACTAGAGTGTCTATAACGGTTTAGAGCATCAGCGATAAAGAAAGATGAACAGTTTGTCTCAGTATCCACTGAGGATTTATTTTCTGAATTATACAGGGTGTGAAAAAGTTCCGGGATGTTTATATAACTTTTAAACTTGAAAAGGAAGAAAAATTAAATTTAAAATACTTTTTTGGTGTAAAATTGATTTTTTATATTATTTTAAAAATTACTTTTTAGGGTAACTCAAAATTTTAAGACGTAAAGCCCCCATCATATAATACTTCCTTTTGAAGGTTTTGTTTAATAGAGAAAAAAATGTATTGTTTTGTTGCAAAAAACCTATTTTTGACATTGAAAAGTAAATTCACCACTACCCTCAAAATGGGGTTTGGGGCAACTATTTTTAAATTTAATGCCACATAGAGTAATATTTTATTGTAATGGTTATGTTAAAAGAAAATAACTGCTCAAACTATAGGTCGCTGTCTTACTACAATCCAAAATGGCGACAAGTTAAATAGAAATTTAAATATACTTCAGAATCTGCTCTAAAGAAAATAATGAAACCAAATTGAAAATGCGAAAAATTTACACTTTAGTTTTTATTGTCATAATTTATTTATTTTAGAGTAAAATCTGAAGTTAATGGGATTTTTTAATATTTGACAAGGCGTCATTTTGAATTGGAGTAAGTTAGCGGCCTATAATTTGCGCAGTTATTTTCTATTGAACAATATATTATAATTTCTTTTTACTCAATGAAGATTTACATTTAAAAAATTGAGTTGTTCCCCTCCATGAAACCTCATTTTGGGGTTGGACAAGAATTTATTTTATATAGCCAAGAAATAGTCCCCCCCCCCCCGTGAACAATTCTAATTTTGAACTTTCTCTTCAGCTTAGAAAGTTATTTAACAGTCCTGGACTTTTTAAACAACTTGTATTTTATAAACGATTATCTACATTTCAAAGCTAAGGAAAAGTAAACAGTTATTAAGCTAAATAATAAACTGACAAAGTCAATTACATCTGTTCAGATAAGGTGTACATAATACGATTATTGGGAATGACTGAAAGTGACATAAATTAAAGTACCTAGGGTACCACTTAGAGTACTCTAAAGTAAAATTTACGTGTCTAGAGCACACGTAAAATACTTCTAGAGTACAAATTAAAGTACTTGTAGTGCCAATTAAAATACCTAGAGTACAATTTAAAGTAGCCTGAGTACCTCTTAGAATACCTATAGAGAACAAATTAAAACACTTAGAGTTTAACTAGAGTAGAAATTAAAATACGTAGAGTACCATTTAGAGTACACCTAGAGTACAATTTAAGTACCTAGAGTACCACTTAGTGCACCTCAAAAGCACAATTTAAAGTACCTTGATTACCCCTAGAATACCTCTAGATTACAAATTAAAATACCTAGAGTACCACTTAGAGTACCTCTTGAGTACACATTTAAGTAACTAAATTAACACTTAGTGTACCTTTAGATTACAAATTGAAGTTGTTATAGTACAACTTACAGTACCCCTAGAGTACAATTTAAAGTACCTAGAGCACCACTTAAAAACCCTCTAAGTAAAAATTATAATACATAGACTACAACTTAATGTAACCCTAGAGTACAAATTAAAGATCCTAGAGTACAATTAAAGTACATAGACCACCACTTACAGTATATCTAGAGTACAAATTTAAGTACCTAGATGTAGAAATTAAAGTTTCTATTGTACCACTTAGAGTATCTCTAGAGTACAAATTAAAGAACCTAGAGTACAATTAAAGTACATAGACTACCACTTACAGTATTTTATGTAGAGTACAAATTTAAGTACCTATTTGAAGAAATTAAAGTTTCTAGTGTACCACATAGAGTATCTAGAGTACAAATTTAGTACCTATAGTACCACTTAGGATATTTCTAGAGTATCAAATGAAGTACCTAGAGTACTTTTAGACTAAATATAAAGTACCAAGATTATCAGATAAAGTACACCTAGAATACAAATTAAAGCACTTGTAAGCCCTTAAGATCTTACTCTACCAACATTGCATTTATTTTTTTACACATTCATGCAACCAAACATTTAAAGAAAAATTCAATTTATAATAAAAAAGAGTAATTTTTTCCCTTCAGTTTATCAATATTATTAGGTAATACTGACAATTTAAATTTTGAGTTAATTTTTAAATTTCTATAAGAAAGTGGTAAGATTTGAGATGACAGCTTGGATTATTTTCATCCTTACTGGGTAATACGTAGTCTTGAAAGTAATTTACAAACAGAACTAAAGACTGACGTAACAAAACAATTCAAGAAGTAATTAGACTTTTTTGTAATAGGTAGGTAAATCATGAGTTAGTAGCAAGAAGGGTTTCAGAGTAATAACACTTAAAGTTAAGGTAAATAAATAGAAGAAATTAAAGGCAAGTACACTATACAATAGAAATACTATTTCAACAAATCACACATGGTAAAAATTTTAGTTTAAAAATTTATCGTAAAACTAATTGTTTTGGACACTCTAAATCATTGTTGATTTGTACTTTCTTACGTATCACAGTTCATAATCAGGTGTGTTATGAGTGAAAATTCGATCTCAGTTTAAAAAAATTGAATTGCGATTTTGGAATGATGTTTGTCTATCCTCTGTACGTAAGTCTGTAAGTACGTCTGTATATAGTAGGTGCAGTTCTCGACAGCTCAAACAAACTGATTTTAATCCAATTTGATACGGGTTATATTTTGACCACATCACGGGAATTTATTTTTTTCTGGATAATTTTTAATTTGGGGTTAGCTACAATGAAAAACACAAATAACAATGTTATCAAAATCAATTTTAATTATCTTATTTAAAATTTTCAAACAAAACACGTATAGCTTTCCTCCTCTGCAAAATTTCCAGTTTTTTTTTTTTTTTTTTTTTTTTTATCGGCGATTGAACTGTTAAAAATGCAAAATTACTCAAAATCAACTATATACATTACTTTCAATTTTTATTTCAATTTGAAGATTAGTAACCCAAACCTATTTACCATTATAGTAAGTAAAAAGTATTACGGTGTATTATTGTTACAAAACATGATGTGCATCCGTCATTAAAAATTTCGATTTTATTTCAATTGGATTTACACTGAAGGCGTAGGAAGTTTGAGGTATTTTTAAATGTATAAATATATTTCAAAAAACAGCGTCAATAATAGAATTTCATTTTTTGATTGACAACAAAATACCGAACTAACATTTCTGGTGGAGTAAAGTTTTTGTTTGTTTTTATGTTTTGGATGTGGGTAAATGAGAAAGTTTGTGCAATATTTTTTGCACCATATTTATAAAATATTTGTTAATTAAACTAAAGTAAATTCTGTCAAGATCCACTTAGAACTAGTTTAACTCCGTATTATAACAAGACTACAGAAGCGCTAATATTTGATAAGCAAACTATTACGAGTTAAGAAGATGAAGTGCATATATTTAACATGCAAATCAGCTTAACATATACATTGTCTAGATAACGTAATCAGCTGAGATGGAAATAGTATGATTAGGGAGGAGTAGGTGTGCATTGTATGCGAGTGGAATTTGAATAAATTAGTGTTGGTAGGTTAGGTATGAGGTAAATAACTTCAGCTTTAATTTTGATTAGTCAGTTAAAGTTGTATATGCATTGTGTCCATAAAATCATAGTAAGGTGTCAAAATACTATGGATATATTTTAGGTATTACACAGCTAATTAATGAAACAGTTAGTATTTTGTATCAATCATAATTGGTTATTGAGTCCTGTTCCATTTAATCAAATTGTATATTTTATCAGAATGAAATATTTATGACAAAGGTGGAAAGGAGAGTTCATTATTTTTTTACGGTTAGCAAAATGTTCTGTGTCTCTAGTTGCAACGTAATTTATTTGGAAGATGTTTCATGAAAAACCTCTACAAGCAAATAACAATCGAAGACGAGAGATGTAGTTGAAACAAACAAGAAACAAATGCATTACACAAAAATTCTTAAGGTAGTCAACAATACACAAAAATAGTTTTAATTAATCTGTTGGACATTTGCTACGGAACTAAGTGTTCCAAAACAACAGTTTAGAAGGTTTTCAAATAAACAGTTCACGTTTTCAGGTTATAAACTTCAGTTGTTGCAAGTTGTGTGGCCAAGAGGTAACCTTTAAAGTTATAACTTCACTGTGCAACGATAAAATTGAAGGTGATGAGAGTTTCGTTCAGTAAAGAAGGTCGTACTTCAGGAAAAATGCATCACCACATTGATCAAATTTGAAAAATGGAGTTCTTCACTCATTTGTTGAAAATGAGCGTAACTGCCCAAAAATGAATATTTGATGCTCATGTTCAGTTTCGCATTATCGACCACATTTTATTTTCTGAAAGTAAATGAAATTGTGAATTTTGATATAGGCCTATTGGAGCTTTTCCCAAAATCAAAAAATATGAAAACTGGATTTTTCATAAAGATGGAACTCCCTCTTACAATGCTACAGTTGATGATAACTTTTAAAAGAAATTTTCTCAACGTTAGATTGTAAAAGGTAAATGAAAGGCTTGACCAGTTCGTTCACCAGACCTCACCCATTGAACATAGTGGTGTGTCAAACAAAATTGAAATTAAAATTTATTTTATTTGATTCGTTAACTGCATCGAAATTGTTATAAGATATTTACAAACTTAAACCACATAATTACAATAATAAAAGAGTACAATAAAATGAAACATAATAAAATAATCAATACTACACATACTGCTCGTAAATATCCTAACCTTATAGTTAGAGAATTTGAGTTGGCTCAAGGTTGACGACCTGTTCTGAGCCAACCTACATTAAATATATAATAAACCTTAAAGAATGTAGTAACAGTACCGCCGTCGGACTACCCATCCAGAACACACAAATATCAAACAATACCATTCTTTAATTATTAATTATCAATCAAAAGTAACTTTCAATTCTTGTGACTCTCTTAAAATGTCAGTGAAAGTGTTTAAAACATCGAACATTTGAAATGGTAAATTCAAGAAGTAGGAAAAGCTGAATTATCGCGAGGACGTTTTCTGAGCTACCTACTATTATGTAATACTGATAAACAAGAAAAGAAATTTAACTCTTTTTACAATTTTTATTCATGATTCATTTATTTAAATGTATACTTTGTAAATATATTTATTCAAAACCTCTTTATGGATATACTGTATTGTTAGTAATAAACATTAGATTTTATGTCAAATAATTGTTGTTATAATAATTTATAAAATTCTGTATGTTATTATTACTGAATCATTCATTATGAATGGTCCCCTGAGGAGATCACTTGTATCAACCACATTGTATCCTAATAGAAACACATTTCTACATCTACTCTTGTATTAGATCCATGTCTTTCATTTATCCTATATCTTGATTAACTTTTGTTCTCATCCATCCCTCACGCTATTAGGGTATTTGAGTGTTGTGAGTTTTTATTATGTGTTTATTTCTTCCTTTATTTATAGCGTGATGATGATCTGAGGGTTTTTGCCTTTAAAAAACATAGGGAAAATATTAAAAGTCTACAATCTTTATTATAGGCTTATTTTTGTTACATCCAGATTGTTGTTGTTTACAGTTAACCCTGTCTATATCCTTGCTTGATTAATCCCCTACCCTTTGCATCCCTTCCTTGTTTACTTGCGAAGTGTTATTTCAATTTTTAAATTCGCTGTCACTTGTAAATATCAAGTATAGGTTGAAACTGAAATTATCGGTAAACGCATTAGTGGATTATAACTGTGATTGATTGTTTTCCCTTCTCAACAGAAAATTAGAAACAGTGTATTAGCGTTTGTAGGAATAACAGCAGAGCAACAAATATTGATATGTTTTTTAAGTCAAACTTTTCAAATTTAATTCTTTAAATATAGGATTTCATATAAAATCATTTTATTCTTGGTACTTTTTCTTTTAAATTTGCAAATGTTTATGAAATAGTAGCTCTTAAAAGTTGTTAAACTTGCTGAATATTTAACCCAAATACTAAAACTAAGTTAAAATTTTTAAAAATTAAATTTTTTATACCTGAAATAATGAAAAAGATATTTTAAAACCATTAATATTATCTTTTTTGTTCAGAGTCTCTTTTTGCAAACTAAATTACGTTTAAATCAAAACAATTATACTTAAACAAAAGTGAAATTAAAATAATAACTTTCAAATTATTTTTAAAAAATCTTAGTGTAATAATAATCAAATAAATTTTGGAAAAAACCTAATTAGGTATTGTAATTTTGTAATTTTGGAAAATCTAATTAGGTATTTTTATTTTGTATTTAACATGAATGAACCTCAGGAAAAATTTACGGGAATAATTAAATTATATTGTTTTCTGTTTATCGTTTAAAAACTTACTTTGATGATTTGTTGGAGTTGCTCTTCTATCATAATCTTTCTTTAAAAGACTGTCCAGAATCTGTAAGTGGTCCATTTTAGCACCATACCTGCAACACACGTCGACAGTATTAGTAAAGCATTATCGTTACCCCAAGCAATTGATAAAACACGTTTGAAATAACATTGCATTATAAAACTACTATCACATTAAACACCACATTTATTTCATTGCTATTAAAGTAAACATATATGTGAAATGTGTTTAAATGAAATTGAATTTAAATTATTCATTTATAAATATTTACAAAGAAAAGTAAAAACATGAAGGGAATTAATTTTTTTTTCTCCCTCTCAATCGCATATACAGAAATGAATGTTTTACTACAAATTATAAAACCATGTCATTTATTAACTGGAAGTACTATTGAAGTATTGTATGGATTTGTATTTAAATATTTAATTGTTTGCTGTTTTTGGTTGTACTTAAAAGTCAATTTAAACTTACTGCACCATTGTCTGGTTGAGAAAAGGAAGAAATACTCTCAGAAATTAAATATTTTAAATCTGATCTAACTATATCATCAATACATCCACGGATTTTCACATCCAAAGTAGCTTAATCTATAAAGACTAGTTGCTCTTTCGGTTTAGTTTGATTTATTCAAAAAACCCACTTGTATCAAATATTCTGCCCCGTGTACGATTGACATACATTAGATCGTTGTAACGCTTTGTATATTTACTTACTCCCACGTATTCATAATAAATTTGTTAACAATGAAGCATGTTAGGTATTTGGTGTTCTTGTGTATAATGACTTGTGTGTACATATTTAGGAATTAATGAATTTAGGTATTAGTTTGTTTTTTGTTGTAGCTCTCTTAAAGTAATTTTAAGGATAAAATAAGCAATAAGCTACAGTTTCAAATGTATTTATTAACTTATTTAGCTACAATTGTTTCGCCTTGCGGCATCTACGGGCTAATGGTAATAGTAAGCCTAAACAAAGTTAACAGTACAGAGAGACAGGCCCGGAAGTAACACAATGGAAGGGATAGCTGGAAAACCCAAGCAGGTAGGAAGGAGAATGGTTAACATGTTACACTATTGGTTTAAGAAGTGGTGAAGAGTTTAATAAAATTTGATCATTTAAATTAAAAGTAGGTTTATGTAATATAGATCTATTTATTTCTAAGCATTCTAGATTATTTAGTCTAATACTTTTATTTTGAATGTGTAATAATTTTACATTCAGATTAGGATCAAAATTATGACCCGAGTCCAACAGGTGGTTAGCAAAGTTGGAGTTACTAAGCCCATGCTTCCAACTATTTATATGTTCTTTAATTCTAACATTGATCGATCTCCCTGATTGACCTATGTACTCAGAGTCACAATTCTGACAAGAAATTTTATAAACTCCACTATTTTCTAGCCTTTCGTTTCTATCTTTATTATTAACTAACATTTTTCCTAAATTATTATTAACACTAAAGGCGACAAAACGATTACATTTAGTAGAAATAAGATTACTGATTTTATAACTAATTCCGAATGTATGATATTTTACAATATTTGACTTTATCGATTTTAACATTATGGTGGACAAGGTTTTCAGCTTTACGTTTTAATTTCTTTCTTAGAATATTATTAATTAACAAAGTGTCATACTTATTGTTAACAGCAATTTGTTTAATAACATTCAGTTCATAATTGAAGTCGTCAGGTGAAAGAGGCACAGTAATGAGTCTATGTAACATGCTATGAAATGCGGCATGTTTATGGTTAATAGGGTGATCCGAATCTGCAGGTATTACGGTATCTGTGTAAGTAGGTTTTCTGAAGATTTTGAATGTGTGAGCACTGTTGCTGATACTAATATTCAGGTCAAGGAAATTAATATTATTATTTTCACCTACTTCCATAGAGTAGTAAACTTATCTAACACTTGTTTTAATGAGAAAGAAATGAACATTCTTAACAAAGGCCTAAAATACAATCCCAAAACTTCTCTCAAGCCTAATAACCAACAATATTTCCTAAAAAGCATTGTAAACAAAAATCCTAAATATTACTCTTAATTTTTGGATCCCCGTCTGATACCAAGTCAAATCTTTCCCAAAGCTAATTTCTAAAATTTTAAATGAAGCAGAAGAAACAGTTAGACACTGTAGTTACAATTGATTCAATCTAAGTAATAAAATTGGTCACAGAGTTTTATTTAATCAGTTTGATTTATTTAATCTATTATTACTTATCAATTTCATATGAAAGTCAACCAATGAGGTTTAAACCAATAATATCTTTAAATTTAACTGTAGATTATAATATTATGTTATAATATTAAAAAATGAAGTTTTTATAGCAGGGCTGTTAAACAACATGATAAATACTTAACAAAATAGTAATTATTGTTTGGTTGGTGTTTTAAAAGTAAAAGATTTGTAAAAATGATAAATAGTTGTGACGGCGCACGTTATGCAGAAAGCGGTACAGACGATGTGCGAGGTTTAGACTATGCAGTGCCTTCTTTTGTAATGTTTTATTTTAAAATTTCCTCTAAGATCAATCACATGGGTGAAAGAGGCTGAACGTTTGACATCTTAAAATATTATTTCCAATTGTAATACTATGTGGAAATAGTTAAGATTAATAACCTGAGTCGAATTACATGCATATTAGATTAATAAGAGTTAATGTCAAGACAAAGTTGAATCAACAGTTTTTTTGTTTTTGTTTTCATAGTAAAGAATTTATAAATAAAATACATAAAACACAATCACACATAAAATAATGATAAATTTACATACAATATTACTGTAATATGTAACTATTATAATAGGAAGCGTTATAAAAAATAAACGTTCCAATTTTGTTAACAATGTTACTAACTGGTTTTTTTTTTTTTTTTTTTTTTTTTTTTGTTAACGCGTTTCAAGATATTTGACGTTAAAAATTTAGACGACCTTCATTTTGAAATTTTTATTTTTTTGTTAAAGGGTCATTTATGTAAACTTTTAAAATGTCACGTAAAACATCCTTATTACTAATCTGAATTCATTAGTTTATCCGATGGTCTCGAAAAAAAACGTTTTAAGACCTAAGTTACATAAACTTTATTTACTAATTTGATGTAAGAAACCGACACCAGTAATTTGGAGCCCTATTTCGGAAACATCCTCTATATAGTAATTGTTGGTTTTTATTACAAATAGAAACTACGAATTGTTTATAGAAGGAAGCTAGGTAATTACATGGAATTATTGAACGTGACATATTCTGGTGTCTTCTAGAAGGGTCGATTTTTAGTTTAACGATGTAATTATTTAACAATGTAAATGATTTTCCAAAAGTTGAGACCCACCTAAATCACTTTACACACCAAAAATGTTTCTACGCCTAATTTTGAACTAAATTTAGTTTTGACGATAATATTTACAAACATACAAAAATTGAAGGTTTAATAGTATTTGATAGATAGCGTAAATCGTTTCGTTACATATTCCTAAGCATGTCCTTCAACAAAATAATCTTTATTTAAAAGAATACGCAAGACGATTTTTACGTCTCATGACTTTATGGAAACCAAAGAATTGTTTTCAATTTGCCGTCTATCTATCGATAGCAAATTTTGATTGAATAAACTTTTTAATAACACAATATTGTCTTAGCACTTTTTGTTTTATATCTTCCTAAATATTGCCTTAAAAAGTATAAATCAATCAAAGGATCACTTATAGTGAGTACGGGTACGTCAATACTGAGGTACTTTAGCTGTACCTTACTTTGTGTAGTCTTTTGTTATATCCCTGTCTCTTTCATCGTTCCTATCAGACCTCTCTTCACCATCTTTTGTTATCTTCCAACCCTTACTCTTCTAGAGGAGTTTTTATGTTCTTTTCTTCCTTCTTAAGATATGATGACCAAGAGATTTTTTGCCTTTAAACAACAAAGAATTTTTTTTAAACTAATATAACTGAACTTTTAAACTGGTTTGTCAATCCTGAAATACTGTAGCTGCTTGTACCTTTTTGTTTGTAGTCTTGTGTTAGTTTCCTGTCAGGCCTCTCTTGACCAACTTTTGTTCACTTTTGATTCTTACGCTTTTAAAGTATTCGAATGGAATTTAAAATTTTTTTCTTACTTTTCTGGCTATGATGACCGAGAGATTTAAACTCTGGCTCTTTTCCAACCGTAACTCTAATAGAGATTAAAGGATAGGGACCTTCATTTTACCCTTTTTTCTTTTCTCTTTCATTGACGGTACATATTTTTGTCCTTTAAACAACAAGAAAAATATATAAAACCAAACGAAACACAATACAATTAGAAACGAAGCTGTTGTTACAATCTTTATGTAACATACAATACAAAAGTTCTTATAACGTAATAGTAAATTTTAATCTTTTGCACACACAATGTTAAATTGCATGTACAAAAGTTCTTATAACGTAATAGTAAATTGTAATCTTTTGCACACACAATGTTAAATTGCATGTACAAAAGTTCTTATAACGTAATAGTAAATTGTAATCTTTTGCACACACAATGTTAAATTGCATGTACAAAAGTTCTTATAACGTAATAGTAAATTTTAATCTTTTGCACACACAATGTTAAATTGCATGTACAAAAGTTCTTATAACGTAATAGTAAATTGTAATCTTTTGCACACACAATGTTAAATTGCATGTACAAAAGTTCTTATAACGTAATAGTAAATTGTAATCATTTGCACACACAATGTTAAATTGCATGTACAAAAGTTCTTATAACGTAATAGTAAATTGTAATCTTTTGCACACACAATGTTAAATTGCATGTACAAAAGTTCTTATAACGTAATAGTAAATTGTAATCATTTGCACACACAATGTTAAATTGCATGTACAAAAGTTCTTATAACGTAATAGTAAATTGTAATCTTTTGCACACACAATGTTAAATTGCATTTACAAAAGTTCTTATAACGTAATATTAAATTTTAATCTTTTGCACACACAATGTTAAATTGCATGTACAAAAGTTCTTATAACGTAATAGTAAATTGTAATCTTTTGCACACACAATGTTAAATTGCATGTACAAAAGTTCTTATAACGTAATAGTAAATTGTAATCATTTGCACACACAATGTTAAATTGCATGTACAAAAGTTCTTATAACGTAATAGTAAATTGTAATCTTTTGCACACACAATGTTAAATTGCATTTACAAAAGTTCTTATAACGTAATAGTAAATTGTAATCTTTTGCACACACAATGTTAAATTGCATGTACAAAAGTTCTTATAACCTAATAGTAAATTGTAATATTTTGCACACACAATGTTAAATTGCATGTACAAAAGTTCTTATAACGTAATAGTAAATTGTAATTATTTGCACACACAATGTTAAATTGCATGTACAAAAGTTCTTATAACGTAATAGTAAATTGTAATCTTTTGCACACACAATGTTAAATTGCATTTACAAAAGTTCTTATAACGTAATAGTAAATTGTAATCATTTGCACACACAATGTTAAATTTCATGTACAAAAGTTCTTATAACGCAATAGTAAATTGTAATCATTTGCACACACAATGTTAAATTGCATGTACAAAAGTTCTTATAACGTAATAGTAAATTGTAATCATTTGCACACACAATGTTAAATTGCATGTACAAAAGTTCTTATAACGTAATAGTAAATTGTAATCATTTGCACACACAATGTTAAATTGCAAGTACAACAAAGGAATGAATGAATAAAGTTTCGTGCACAATTTACTTATAAAGAAATACACATAGTAGGTGGTATGAATACAACTTATTTACAAAGAAATGAACAGTTTATGTAAAACCTACCGTTTGGATGAGAATCATGTTTGTGTCAGCCTCCCTCTATGCATATGTTTGCTGTGCTGTGGGAAACAAAACTTTTGTGTGTATAGTGCTACATGCTAGGTTGTCTCTTAGTATTTTTTGTTTAAAACAAACAATTTCATCATAGGCTTGCACAGAGTTGATGTTTGTTAGACGAATTTTCTTATTGAAAAAATAAATTGGAATAGTTCAAACAGAGTTATTCACATTTGCAGGGTAATAATATGAAAACTGATTCGAGGGTAAAAATAAGAATTTCCGTATATAAACACGCCCGATTACAATACGCTTTCTAGTTATAGATAGTGAAATATCTGCCATGAGTTTCTGTTCCAAGAGTGAAATGAAGTCTCACTGTAATTCTTGGGACACAAATATAGTAACTTTAATTGTGTTTTTACTTTAAAATTTAATAAAATTCGTCCGAAACATTGAATTGGCGAGAAAACTGGCGTAGCATTCAAGAAATCTTAGTTTTAACGTTAACAACTTTGTTAAATGGTTTGACCGCAATGTAGAGAATTTAATAATGAGGAAATTTATTTTAATAAATTTGACAGTAAACAAATACAAGTTACTGAATTTCGAGTTTTTATAAAACAAAACTAATCCATATATAATAGAAACACGTTACAATTTCCAACGGAACAAAAAATCAACTTAAAATTCTATTACTTACTATTTTAAATCTACGTTTCTATCTAATGAATATATGTACACCTTTTTACATCATAGGGTTTCACAGAGTTGATGTTTGGTTAACAAATTATTTTATTGAGAAAGAAAATGAAATAAAACATACTGCTGAACAATAGTTCATACAGAGCGACTCAAAATTGCAGGTTAATAATTCAGAAATTGATTCGGAGTAGAAATTTCCGAATATAAACACAACCTGGGATAATGCTTCGCTTTCGAGTTATAGATAGCGAAATATTTGGGACGAAATTCTATTCCAAAAGTGAAATGAAGTCATATTGTAATTCTTGGGATGCAAATTAGTGGAGACATTTGGTAACTTTAATTGTATTTAAATATAAGAGTGAATAAAATAGGTCCTAAACACTGTATTGCTGTGAAAACTGGTATAACATTAAAAATATTGGAGTAGAAACAAATTAATTTAGGTTCGCCGTTGACAAGTTTGTTAAATAGTTTGAAAACAATATAGAAAATTTTATTATGAGGTAATTTATGTTAATAAACTTTACAGAAAACAAATACAAATTACTGAAATTCAAGTTTTGTTAAAAATAAGACTGTACAAAATGTTGTAGAAACAGATACAATTTCCAACGAAACAAAAAATCAACTTAATATTCTTTTAATTTCTGTACTAATTAATTTATATCTTACGAATTTATGTACAACTTTTTTATCCAAATTATATTCTCTAATAGTTTTTTTTACAAGTATTATGGGTTTATTAGTCATTTAACAAGGTTATTTTACAGTATAACAAACACACAGAACACAATTCTCACAAAAAATATGCCTAAGAATCAGACGCGTTTAACATCAGAGTTAGTAGAGTAACTTGAGTTATAGTTTGATTGGAGTAGCTCGTGTATCACTGAAGAGGACGACCTTGTCGTTGAAACGCGTCAGATACTTAGGCGTATTTTTTTGTGAGAATTGTGTTTTGTGTTTGTTGTACTGTATAATTTTTCTCATAAGTCAAGCTCAACATTTAACAAGGTTCTTTTACGCCAAATCTGATAAAATCGGTTTTTGAACCAAATTTAATCTATTTTATTCCAGTATTTTTAAACAAATTACTAGAAATATATCTCTCGGACCTATTTTACTCAATTTTCGAAAAAAAGAAGTAAAAATAAAAGTTGCGACTATGTTTTGTTTTAGTTTCATTATTTGGGTCCCAAGTAATTACACTATGGTTTTACATCTCTCTTGGAGCAGAAATATTTCGCTAACCGTGACTCGTAAACGAAACATTTCCATGCACACCGGTATATGAAGATTTCCTTGTTTTTACTCATAGAAGCAGTTGCTTATGTTGTGGAATTTTGATCACCCTATAGAGTACTCAACCTACACTTTTCACCATCCTTTAGTACTTATTAGCAAGGTTCTTTCGTGAGTTATAAATATACATGCGTTTAGTGGTATCATAAAAGTATATACATACCTATCAAAAATGTATATACATACCTATCATAAATGTATATACATACCTATCATAAATGTATATACATACCTATCATAAATGTATATACACACCTATCATATATATATATATATATATATATATATATATATATATATATATATATATACCTATCATAAAAGTATATACATACCTATCAATAAAGTATATACATATCTATCATAAATGTATATACACACCTATCATAAATGTATATACATACCTATCATAAATGTATATACATACCTATCATAAAAGTATATACATACCTATCAAAAAAGTATATACAGACCTATCATAAATGTATATACAGACCTATCATAAATGTATATACATACCTATCATAAAAGTATATACATACCTATCCAAAAAGTATATACATACCTATCATAAATTTATATACACACCTATCATATATATACATACCTATCATAAAAGTATATACACACCTATCATAAATGTATATACATACCTATCATAAAAGTATATACACACCTATCATAAATGTATATACATACCTATCATAAATGCATATACACACCTATCATAAATGGTCCAAAGCAATGTAACAAACTAAACAAAACACTGCAAAACAAATAAAAACAAAATAATACTAACCACCACCAAAAATAGTAAAGCAGTTGCCAATCAAAATGAGAAAATAAACTATTGATGACGACTTGTAAATATCTATGTACTTAAAAGTGGCATGTTTCCTTTAGCCAAAAATCCATTTTAAGAGTAAATCATATTTTATTAAAGTTTAACTTAAAATGACGAAGGTTTTTTTCAGACTTTTTCATTACATATTATTTCTGAACCGTAATGTATTTTTTTACTAAAAATTTTGTAGGTTATGTTCATTAATATTTACAAGAGAGCGGATTTTAAGAAATTAAGTCTTTTGTAGCAGCTGCATTGTCGTTTTTTTTTAATTTCCCCTGAAAAGCTAAGAAAGGACTTATTTGGAAACATGGCAACCTATACCTCCTAAATTTTTAATTATCAAAAAATCAAAACATTTCAATACTTGGCCTACATACCAAATCAAGAAATAAAAGTTTGTTTTATTAAATTGTGGTATTGGGTTTGATTTTAATCTCTAATATTTATAATTAACATTTAAATTAATTTTAACGAGAAAGTTTTTAACTCGTTATATTACTTTATACAAACTTGTGAAAAATAATAAATTTCACTTTATTTTCATGACTGTAAACAAAATATTCAGAGATAAAGTTTAGTGATTGGAAAATAAACACTAGGGGATTGACTTCAACTTAATTTGCTTGTCAAACCAGATGGACGTGGAGGGTGACAACCTTCTGAAGATATTAAAGTTTATTTTTTGGAAACATGGTAACCTATACATCCTAAATTTGTAATTATCAAAAAATAAAAACATTTCAATACTTGGTCTGCATACCAAATTTCAATAAAATGGATCCACAAATAGAGCAGTGCACAAATAACAGAAAGACAGACAGATATATTTTCAAAAACCACTATTTTTAACTCAGGAAACACTGGCAGAAACTCGAATTTTGTTTTTTGACCCAACGTATTTCCTTTCTCTGAACTTAGTAGAATTACTGTGAGAGATAGCAAATATATCACAGATCAGTGGGATTTCAATGCAGAGAATATTTCCCGATATTTCAATCATTTTAGGATTTCTGACAGAAAATATAAAATCAAGAAATCTTTTCCATTCAGTGATAGAACACTTTAATTTGTCTCCAATCCATTTCTATTATTGAAATATATCAATTAAATGATTGAACTTTTGACTGGCCTAACCTTTAGATTATTGGTTGAAGAGCTCTCTCCTCTTTTCCCACAAAATTAATGTGTAGAAATATAAAGTCCATCTCATTCCAGAGAAGTGGATATTCTTTCACATCCTGTATAAAATCAATACATTGCAGGGATTTTTCATTATTTCACTGGATAATAGACTGTTTGTGTACTAGAAGTTTGTGGGTTTGGTATTGTTTTAAAACTTTGATTTAACAATAACAATGGAGTTATAACAATTGTTACGCTTATACAGATACGCTTATATAGAGATAACAACTTTCTCTGTACCGTCTGTTCACTCTCACTTAGTTACCCCATTCTCCGCTGAGCGGCGACTCAATTCAGTATCTAAATATTAAAGTTCGAGAACCGTTATCTGAAAAATGAACAGCTGGCTTTATCGTTCGTCTTTTGCTCTGTAACAAGGTCCGCCATTACACTGCTGGTAATAACTTCATTAGACTGCCTTGCGTGATCACCAAAGAATTAATAATTATGTCGTGACCTTTCTAATTATTTTAGTCGCGAGTTACAACAGTGCGTGGCAAATTAACATGGTTCATTATAAGCGTTTTCTTCAAAAATACCAGGTATGTGAATAAGCTTTACCAAGGTTAAAATGTTTGGTTTTTCATATGGTTAGGACATGTGCTTTTGTAAGTTTTATGAAGTTAGAGTTGCATTTTATTTTGTAAATGATATTTCAAACTCATAGGGTTTAATTCAAAATCTATATATTTCATTTTTCTACAGCCTAAATTTTTAACTTTACAGCCTAAAATATTAAATCTTATGCATTTTACCACACCTAGCCAATTTTATCAAGGCCTAGCCTAAACAGTTATTTTCTGTACAAATTTAAAGGAGTGTAACCTAGAATATTTATGGCTTTTAAAACAAAAGAAACTATATCCAAAATTTATAGTTCTGATATATTTTGTGTTACAAGTTAAGAACATTTTTAATTTTAACATGTGCTCTGCTGACATGTAGAAACATTCAAAAGTAACATGACAAGACAAACTTGGTTAAGTCCTGTAGTAACAATTACCATCTTTGTTAAAGTGCCTACTTGTCACCTTGTATTAAAATATTACAAAGGCAAACTCTTAAAACTAACTGCTTTACAATGCTTGTCTTAAAGCCTACTTGCATTCTAAAAAAGAATTGTTATTTTGTTTAATGCAGTTTTGACTGGTCCAAGAATTAGAGTTAATTCCAAGTACTACACTCATGTTCTGCTGTTAAAGCCAATCATCATCATGCAACTTTATTAGATACTTTCTGCAATAGTGCTTTTAATTATGTGGCTATGTACAAAAATTTATAAACTTCAAAAACCTGCAGTGGACTTTATAAGGAACTTTAAATAGGCTGTGTTCTTGTATTTTTGTGATGAAATTTAATAATATATAAATGTGTCTTTTGTATTAAATAAAAAAATATGTGTTTAGCATTAAATAACTTGGGAGGAGCAGCTATAGCAAATTTTCGGTCCTGACAACCTCAAAGAGGTTATTTTCTAAATTAATAAAATAGAGAGACGTCTCATAATTCTAAATTTTTTTTTATTATTTAATTATACTTAAGTTTACAGTTGGCCAACTATGTAAAAGGTTAATTACAAAAATCCATGGTATTACATATTTATATTTTCTTTGTAATCTTGTTTAATTAATTTTGTATAAATTTTGTAATCATTGCTAAAAGGGAGGGTTTTTTGATTTTATTTTTGGGGAGGGATTTTCAATTCAAATTAAATTTATACATGTATTTTTTTGTAATCACATCTTTTCTTTGTACTTAAGGGCGTATAACTAATTTTTTTTATTTATCAATTAAGGGCATATAACTTTCACTAAAATTTGGTCAGTAAATTTGAATTTATATCTATTTCTCTGGTTTATTGACTTATCCTCTAGGTATCATATGAATTGTGAGTGAACGGCTTAAACATTTCCACCTTGGTGATTATTTTTTTTTACTCTAGAGGTAAGTTTTGAACATGTCCAATCTATGTGGCCCAGTGTAGTTTCCGTTTCTTTATTTATTCGTTTTGCTAAGATTGGTACATGTTTTCTGGTAGCAGAGCGTGGTTGGTTTCTTTTTCTAAATTCTGGTTTAGTTGTTTTCGTTCATTTAAAATTTGTCTAGCTGGTCAGTTCTCAGATAGGCCTAACTTAAAAATAGCTTATTGGTCACACTCTGTGATTACCGTTTTTTTATCTTGTTTAAAACATAAAATTTGGTTTGGTGGTAACTCAATGGTCTTTGTTTCTTGTGTGCTGCCAACATATACTTCATTTGTCACACCTTTCTATACAACATTTTTCATAAACCTATTTTTTTTGATGAAACTATAATATTTTTTTTTTTTTTTCCTTTTCTTTTTTACAATTTGAGATATATCCAGACAGAGACAAATAAAAAAAAAAAACAAAAAAAAACACAAACAAATTATAAAATCCAAAAATAGATAAAAACTTAACAAAAATTCAAAAAAATTACAAAATTTCTCTCTGTTTGTATCTGTCTTTAATACTTTTTTTTATTTACATACACATAGCTTATTCTTTTCCAAATTATCACCTGGCTTTCTTTTCTTTTAATTTAAAAAACATGTCAGACCTACACCAGATAATAGAGCATCTTAGGAAGCCAGAACTTTCTTTTGAGGTAATGGTGCGAGGAGGCGGTCTTGGCACTGTAAGGACAATGCGGCCTAGTTTGCGAGGCCTACTTCAGGCAGGTTCTGAGCCTTGTGCAAATAGAATTACTGTTGATAATATTGAGGAGCAGTTAGACCTGGCTCAGGAATCTCTTGAAGATTTACAAGATAAATTTGCAGATTTAAATCCTAGTCAAAATCTAGAGTTAGTTAGATTCAATACAAGGCTAGAACTGTTTGAAGCCAGGCTGAGCCTATTAACAACCGGTCTAAATAATTTAAATTTAAATGCCACTGAGCATAATGCGGAGTGTAACCGCATGTTAGCATCTCTCCAAATGCTTAAATTAAATTTTCAGTCGTTCTCTGCAGACATTTCAAACATCTCTGTAGTTTGTACGCAGTCCTCAGTGTCGAGCCAAATCAACGTGGCCACAGTTTCCACCATTCCTATTTTGAATTTGCCGTCGACCGAAGGAAGTTTGCTGCATTCAGGCTCTGTACCTGCTCCCGTTATTTTAGGTCAGGAGTACTCTACTCCTGAAATGGTTTATGGTAAACTCAGCCATCCGGCTGAAAAGTTGATATCAACTTTGCCTATAACAGACGGTTTCGATTTGGAGAAACTAATTAAATTCATTAAAATCGCCTTATCTTTATGCAAAATTTATCCGGACATTAGAAGAAATATTTTAAGTGTCCTTATGCCTTATGCAAAGGAACCGTTAAGCTCGTGCTTATGCAAACATACGACGTTTCGCGCTTTCCATAGAGAAGCTCTAAGTAGTTTTATTCCTGCTAAACGTCGGAACACTTTGGAGCAGGATCTCTTCTTTAGACCTCAAGGTTTGGGAGAGACTCTGCATCATTTTGTCTCTGACATTAAGGAAGCAGCGCAGGTGCTTCTTGTAGACAAAAATGAAGCTGAAATCACCCAGGTTATTGTGGATGCTCTCACGCCGGAGGTGCGAAACTGTCTGGTTTTCGCTAAAAGGCCCGTTAACTTTAATGACTTGGACACCATCTGTGCCCAAGTCAATAATACTTTATATACAGATCAGGAAAGATTGTCAACCCAAAAAAGTTTCTCTAGGTTGGAACCCGAGTTTAGACCCATAAGGTCACCTGTCACTTGTTATAATTGTGGCCGAAGAGGTCATACAAGCCCACAGTGTAGGCAACATCCAAATCGTAGAGCACAGAATCAACACAATTTTTCTTCTCATCCAAAAAACGACTCAAGGGGGGGAAATAAAATCAAAGCTCCAATCCTCAAGTCCAATCAAAGTCCAATCAAAGCTCCTACCATAAGAAACGACTATAGTCATATTAAATTTTACCAAGCTTTTTTTAAACCTGCACACTTAAATAAATCCATACCACATAAGTCACCTCTTCTAAATAATTCAGTTCAGTTTCAATCTAAACCAGGGATTATACACAATCAAAATAGGTCCAAGTTATATTCTAAACATGAGAGTAACCTCTCAACATCCACTAAAGCTCGTCACTTTTCAAATTTTAAACAGGGATTAGTTGCACCCTTTTATTTAAGGCCCACGTGCCTCTACTGTAAAACAACTGGTCACTATAACTGGGAGTGCCCTTCTTTCAATCAGTGTAGAAATAAGATCACTAGTTTTTCTCCTTTAGCCAACAATTCTCTTACGAGAAAAACATATAAGTGTTTAAAATCCAAAGGTTTGAGCAACAAGATTCTACCTCTTGTTGAAGTGAATTTTAAAAATTTTAAGGCTAACGCTTTGTTAGACTCTGGCTCAGTCAGAAGCATCATGTCTTCTGATCTTTTTGAACATTTAAAATCCTTAAATGTAGTCAAAGAAATTCAAGAGGTAAAATCGGAGTGCCTCACCGCAAACGGAGAAAGGCTAGGGATCAATCTAGCGTGTAAAGTTCATATTAAAATACAGCACTGTAGCTGGAATTTTGAAATTTTAGTGGCACCTCAGCTGTCGTGTCCTCTCATCCTAGGGTCCGATTTCTTTCTTAAAAGTCGACTCATTTTAGATCTTTTCCAAGGCACCTTTACTTTTAAATTTTATAAGGCTAAACCCTTCCAATTAGTAAATTTTCAAAAAAAGTCACCTCCTACAGTTACTTTATCCTCTACTACTCAGGTCACTGAAAACCCACTGAGTCACCTTGATGACAAATGTCAAAAGGAGATCTCAGGACTCATAGAAAATTTTCCTGATGTCCTTACTACAGAATTAGGACTCACCGATCTAATTAAATATGAAATAGTGCTAAAAGACAATATACCGGTGAAAAGCCAGCCCTATCAATTGGCCCCTCCGAAAATGCAATTTTTGAGGGAACACATCAAGGACCTCGTTGAAAAAGGAGTAGTAGAGAAAAGCATCTCCAATTATTCTTCTCCAGCGTTTCTAGTTCAGCATCCTGAAAAGAAACCCCGCATGGTCATCGATTATCGAAAACTAAACCAACATATCGTAATCGAAGCCGTACCCCTTCCTAATCTGCACCAGTGCTTCAATTGGTTTGTGGGAGCCAAGTTTTTCACTGTGTTTGACCTCAATTCTGCCTACCATCAGATTCCACTCACCGAGAGTTCTAAACATCTCACCAGTTTTTGCACCCCTTGGATGCTCTACCAGTTTACACGAGTCCCATTTGGACTCTGTACTGGTGCTCAAGTTCTAACCCGACTTCTAGACCAAGTTTTCTCAGACATCAAATTTAAATTCGTTTTCAATTACCTTGATGATTTAGTCATCTATTCTGAGACTTGGGATGAGCACATTGAACATCTGCGTGAAGTCCTATCTCGCTTGCGAAGAGCGAAACTTACGGTTAATCCCGATAAGGTTCGTTTCGCAGTAAGAGAGATAAGTTTCCTTGGACATTTAGTTTCTGCTAGAGGCGTGCAAATTGACCCCGAAAGAACCAAGGCCATCAGAACTTTTCCTAAACCCACCAATCCAAAAGCTGTGTCACGCTTTATTGGTATGGTCAATTTTTTTTCTAAGTTTATCCCAAACTTCGCTGAACACGCCGCTCCTCTAAATCTGCTCCGGCGGAAAGGACAAAAGTTCGTTTGGAACACTGAGCAACAACTTGCTTTTGAGTATCTGCGTAATGCCATTGCGCAACCTCCCGTACTTCGTATGGCAAATTTCGACAAACCTTTTGTCCTTCAAACGGACGCAAGTTCGTGCGCTTTAGGAGCAGTTCTACTCCAGGAAATTGACGGTACACGTCAACCTATTGCCTATGCTTCCCGCACCTTAACACCTGCGGAAAGAAAAGCCTCTTCTGCGTATGAGTCAGAATGTCTGGCCGTGATCTTTGGAGTAGAGAAGTTTAGACAGTACCTCGAGCATCGCGAGTTTCTCTTGGAAACAGATAATCAGGCCCTTTCATGGCTACTTGCCCGTCCCAGACAATTAGGCAAAATGGGACGATGGATAGCCAAATTAACTTCTTTGAAATTTCAAGTGGCACATATTAGGGGCACCCAAAATGTAATCGCAGATTCACTTTCTAGGATGTTTGAGCTGGAAAAGCAACCAGAACAACTATCTCCTTCTGAGAACACCATAGTCTGCAATAGCCTTTTAACTAACTTCCCTTTAGCCTTCCAGGACATTAGCGCTCAACAGCGCGCTGATGACATCTTAAGTCCTATTATTTCAGATCTAGAAGCAGGTGCATCTTCTAGCCGATATTGTCTAAATAAAGGGACCCTTTGCCTTAAGAATCATAAAGGTATCCCTATCAAAGTTTGCGTACCCCGATCATTAGTGGACCTAATCATAAACTATTATCACGACTCCCCAGTAGGAGGTCATTTAGGTATCTTCAAGACCAAATTTAAAGTGAGTGAGTTTTTCTTCTGGCCTTCACTCGTAAAGGATGTCACCCAGAAGGTTAAAAGTTGTGCAACATGTGCAGTGAGCAAGCCCGCTCAAAATAGCAAACTAGGCTATTTATCATCGATTGTCCCAACCCGTCCTATGGAGAAAATCCACATAGACTACGTTGGTAAACTACCACGAACTACACAAGGCAACACCATGATACTGGTCGCGGTGGACCAGTTCTCTAAATTCACCTGGCTTTGCCCTGTCAGAGACGCCACCTCTTTCAACACCATCAAGGCCTTAAGCCAAAACATTTTCCAACATTTTGGTTTTCCTAAGATTCTGATCTCTGACAACGCCACCTGTTTCACTTCACATTCGTTCCGCAACTACTGTTTCACTCGTGGTATCAAACACGCAACTCTGTCACCTTACCATCCCCAACCGAACAATGCGGAACGTCTGAACAGAAATCTTAAAGCCGCCTTAATTGCCTATCATTCCAACAGCCAAACTTCTTGGGACAAATCCTTATCATGGCTGCAGTTAGCCTTTAATTTCGCAACCCACGAGACCTTAAAGACTTCTCCCTTTAAAATCCTCTTTAATTTCATGCCCAACACCCCGCTCAGCTTAACCTGGAATATTGACGACCTTCTCCCCAGGGACAATTCCAACCCTCATCAAATCTGGCGAGATGCCAGAAATAACATTCTGCAAGCCCATCAAAAGTCTGAGCGCGTCTACAATAAGAACCGTAGACCACATCAATTCAAGATTGGCGATCTAGTATGGTGTAAGACGCACAATCTGAGCTCCGCAATAGATAAGAGGGCCGCCAAGCTGATGCCCAGGTGGTCAGGGCCCTTTCGCATCATCGATTTTCTAACCCCAGTCACAGTTGCCCTATCTTTTCAGCATTCCCGAAATTTCGTCAAAAAGGCCCATGTTGAACAACTGAAGCCTCACCTAATACCTACAGATCCCATTAGTCACTTTTCAAATCGCTACCCCGTTTCAGCTAACTGCGCTAAGTGCGTTTACCCCACCAGAACCTCTTATAGGTATTAAATTGTGTTTTGTTGCTGTGTAATGTTTTACACATCATCACTTGATAAACAAGTGTACCCGGACTCGACGTTAAACCAGGAGATTGGCCATCTCAAAGGTTATTAAGTATCATTGACATGACAAAAATTCCCGGCGCCGGAATCCTTGATATATTATGTCGTTAGTCATGACATGTCATGCATCATCTAGTCTATCTCGCAAGGTAGGAAGACTGATCACCTTCCGATCCTAGAGATAAGACAACTAATAAGTTTGCTTTCGAGCACCTTATTCTACTTTAAGGACACAGCGAGTCCACTTATAGTTAAGTAATTTTGTTCTTGTTTTTGAGTGTTGTATATTTCGGTGGAGGTATATTGACCAGTTGGTTACTTAGAGTTAGTTGTAAGTTTTTCATGTGTTGCTGTGTTTTGTCTTCCTTTATGTAGTCAAGCAAATTTCTTTCGGTTGATCTGATTTGATTTAACTTGTCTTGGTTGCGTCTTTTTCCTTTTTGTTTGTCCTTCTGACAAAATTTTTTTTCTTTACGACGCTGTCGTTTCGGGGGGGGAGAGCTGTTACGCTTATACAGATACGCTTATATAGAGATAACAACTTTCTCTGTACCGTCTGTTCACTCTCACTTAGTTACCCCATTCTCCGCTGAGCGGCGACTCAATTCAGTATCTAAATATTAAAGTTCGAGAACCGTTATCTGAAAAATGAACAGCTGGCTTTATCGTTCGTCTTTTGCTCTGTAACAAGGTCCGCCATTACACTGCTGGTAATAACTTCATTAGACTGCCTTGCGTGATCACCAAAGAATTAATAATTATGTCGTGACCTTTCTAATTATTTTAGTCGCGAGTTACAACAGTGCGTGGCAAATTAACATGGTTCATTATAAGCGTTTTCTTCAAAAATACCAGGTATGTGAATAAGCTTTACCAAGGTTAAAATGTTTGGTTTTTCATATGGTTAGGACATGTGCTTTTGTAAGTTTTATGAAGTTAGAGTTGCATTTTATTTTGTAAATGATATTTCAAACTCATAGGGTTTAATTCAAAATCTATATATTTCATTTTTCTACAGCCTAAATTTTTAACTTTACAGCCTAAAATATTAAATCTTATGCATTTTACCACACCTAGCCAATTTTATCAAGGCCTAGCCTAAACAGTTATTTTCTGTACAAATTTAAAGGAGTGTAACCTAGAATATTTATGGCTTTTAAAACAAAAGAAACTATATCCAAAATTTATAGTTCTGATATATTTTGTGTTACAAGTTAAGAACATTTTTAATTTTAACATGTGCTCTGCTGACATGTAGAAACATTCAAAAGTAACATGACAAGACAAACTTGGTTAAGTCCTGTAGTAACAATTACCATCTTTGTTAAAGTGCCTACTTGTCACCTTGTATTAAAATATTACAAAGGCAAACTCTTAAAACTAACTGCTTTACAATGCTTGTCTTAAAGCCTACTTGCATTCTAAAAAAGAATTGTTATTTTGTTTAATGCAGTTTTGACTGGTCCAAGAATTAGAGTTAATTCCAAGTACTACACTCATGTTCTGCTGTTAAAGCCAATCATCATCATGCAACTTTATTAGATACTTTCTGCAATAGTGCTTTTAATTATGTGGCTATGTACAAAAATTTATAAACTTCAAAAACCTGCAGTGGACTTTATAAGGAACTTTAAATAGGCTGTGTTCTTGTATTTTTGTGATGAAATTTAATAATATATAAATGTGTCTTTTGTATTAAATAAAAAAATATGTGTTTAGCATTAAATAACTTGGGAGGAGCAGCTATAGCAAATTTTCGGTCCTGACAACCTCAAAGAGGTTATTTTCTAAATTAATAAAATAGAGAGACGTCTCATAATTCTAAATTTTTTTTTATTATTTAATTATACTTAAGTTTACAGTTGGCCAACTATGTAAAAGGTTAATTACAAAAATCCATGGTATTACATATTTATATTTTCTTTGTAATCTTGTTTAATTAATTTTGTATAAATTTTGTAATCATTGCTAAAAGGGAGGGTTTTTTGATTTTATTTTTGGGGAGGGATTTTCAATTCAAATTAAATTTATACATGTATTTTTTTGTAATCACATCTTTTCTTTGTACTTAAGGGCGTATAACTAATTTTTTTTATTTATCAATTAAGGGCATATAACTTTCACTAAAATTTGGTCAGTAAATTTGAATTTATATCTATTTCTCTGGTTTATTGACTTATCCTCTAGGTATCATATGAATTGTGAGTGAACGGCTTAAACATTTCCACCTTGGTGATTATTTTTTTTTACTCTAGAGGTAAGTTTTGAACATGTCCAATCTATGTGGCCCAGTGTAGTTTCCGTTTCTTTATTTATTCGTTTTGCTAAGATTGGTACACAATAACAATATACAGACGTGTGATTTTATGCAACACAGTTAGGTGAATAACATTGCACGAGACTACCTCACATCAATTCGCAAAACTAAAGTTTCCAACCAATCAAAAGCATTCGTCAACAAACACTCAGTTCTGTAGTTGTTAGTTAAAAGTGAAAATGAATCTTGTATAATATTTTCAATTTACGATAAAATATAAAAAATATGTCTATATATTTAAATAACTTGTTTTGCGTACGATAAACTCGTCTCAAAAGTAAATAATTTATATTGAAGTAAGTCGATATTTTATTAACATCTGTCTGAGTTAGTATTTTTTTTATTGTTCCTAAACTATAACTATCTTCTACTTTAAATAGTTTCGGTCATACCTTCTAATTTATTCAACTTTTGTGCAATAATTTTAAAATTAGGGAAGAATAACTTTTCTTTGCTTTTTTAGACTAAATTTTAGTATAACTAAATCAAAATGTGTAATTCCAAATATAGTCAAAGTGTAAACTGTAAACTTATTAGGCTACTTACATTTTTATAGAAGGCAATTTTTTTTTATTTTTTATTTAATAATGTATTAGAGAGCAATAGTTGTGTATACTCGTATACTCTGCTATTAAGCTAATTTTATAAAATTACTAAAATAAATAATTACAGTTTAAGATTTTTTTCATCACATGTTATATGTAAGAACAATTTAATTTACTTCTAGGCTTAAGTCAAATAATTTTATTATTAATATGGTTTAATCGGACATTTGGATCATTAAGTATATAAAGATTATTAGACGACTTTTCGACAGTATAAATCCACCTCCGTTATCAAGTGATAAACAACATTTATAATACAAACAATCCATGAATATCAAATAACTTTAATAGCAGAAATAATTTACTTGTCACAAGTTTCGTTTTTTACAATCGTTTGGTCAGACATGATTTTAGCTACTGGTTGCTAACCTGTGGCACATAGATACCACAGAAAGTTCAAGAGAGAATCGTTTATCATTACTTCTTGCCTTCAAAACCAATAACTGTTAAAAAAAAAACAGGTCATGAACTGTCTTTTTTCAGTAGCGTGTGCTGAATTCATTATGGCCAATTAAGTTTATTGTACGTGGCGATTGGTTAACTCGAGGGCCGATATATCTCGGGAACAGTTTAGACTAGTATTTAACTATATACATTTTATAATATTTTCAAAGAAGTTGTTAACTACCAAACTGACATTTTGGATGACAATCATTTTTATTTGGTTTTAGGAATTGGTGAATGAGAAAATTTGTGCAATATTTTTATCACCATTTATTAATATTATGATACGTTAAAGCTTTACTATAGAATAGTTTCAAAAGTATGTAAAGTTCGTTTTTTATTTTTAAATTTATTTGTACTAATGTTTGATATGTATTTAACACACAATTACATAGAATACTCTAGAGCGTACATTTTATTCCTAGTCTAAACACCGGTGCCTATTTAGTATTCTTTTTAGAAGGTCAAGACGCTGCAAATGATCTCCCTTCACTACGATCTCAAACAGATCTATTGTTGAATAACACAATAAAAGACTTTGACTTCCGCTGGAATTGAACACTGCACCTCTGAGACCCAGGTAATATTTTTTTAGTATTTTTGTTTTTCATGTCGTGTTTTAAGTTGGAAGAACGCGGTAACTAACGGTATTGAGGTCGGCATATTTCTAGGAATATATTATGGTACAAACCAAATATATACGTTCCAAATTTCTAACTTTTATATGCCAACATTGATAATTTTATATCTACAAATGATAACATTTTCATTCGAGTATAAAAGCTACAGACTGGGACTTATAATAATTCCCTCACTTATAAAATAATAATTCTTTCCCTGACAGCACTTGATGGAAATGAAAACCACAAAATATCACCTAAGTTATTATACGTGACTGTTAATTAAATACCACAGTGTATTTAACTTCGCATGGCCTCAAAGATAACGAATTTACCTCACTGAGGTCAGAACAAGTGTACGCTCCATTGTTGTTACAGTAAAAGGGATTAAAACTGAACAATGAATGACTAAAGTTGGCTAAACTGTAAAATAAATACCTATAAAACTTATCAAATAAGGAGTATTAGAGTAGTTGTTGTAAATAGAAGTACACTGCAGGAAGTTAATTATATAAGATTACCTACAAAAAATTTCTAATTTTTTTTTCATATCCAGGGGGAAAATAATTTTGTTATTACCCAGGGTAAGAAGTACAGGGTAAGTTTGGCAATTGTAAAAAATTTCGAAATCTGTTTATTGACTGATATCACGTTCCATAGCCTCATGATATCGAACCACTAATTTACAACTTATCGTCCTTCCGTTGTCGTTGTTGTTCGCCCGCAGTCGTTGATGTATGAACGTCGTCGATGTCGTCTGTCCGTTGTCCATCTGTCGCCGTTGTTATCCGTCCATTGTCTTTGTTGTCTGTACGTCGTCAATGTTGTGCGTTCGTTGTGTTTATTGACTGTACGTCGTCGATGTCATCCATCCGTTATCTTTGTAGACTTTACGTCGTCGATGTTGTCCGTCCGTTGTCTTTGTCGTCCGTCCGTCGTCGATGTTGTGCGTCCGTTGTGTTTATTGACTGTACGTCGTCGATGTTATCCACCCGTTATCTTTGTAGACTTTACGTCGTCGATGTTGTCCGTCCGTTGTCTTTGTCGACTGTACGTCGTCGATGTTAGCCGTTGCTGTCTCTGTCGACTGTACTTGTCGATGTTATAAATCCGTTGTCTTTGTCGACTGTACGTCGTCGATGTTATCCATCCGTTATCTTTGTAGACTTTACGTCGTCGATGTTGTCCGTCCGTTGTCTTTGTCGTCCGTCCGTCGTCGATGTTGTGCGTCCGTTGTGTTTATTGACTGTACGTCGTCGATGTTATCCACCCGTTATCTTTGTAGACTTTACGTCGTCGATGTTGTCCGTCCGTTGTCTTTGTCGACTGTACGTCGTCGATGTTAGCCGTTGCTGTCTCTGTCGACTGTACTTGTCGATGTTATAAATCCGTTGTCTTTGTCGACTGTACGTCGTCGATGTTATCCATCCGTTATCTTTGTAGACTTTACGTCGTCGATGTTGTCCGTCCGTTGTCTTTGTCGTCCGTCCGTCGTCGATGTTGTGCGTCCGTTGTGTTTATTGACTGTACGTCGTCGATGTCATCCATCCGTTATCTTTGTAGACTTTACGTCGTCGATGTTGTCCGTCCGTTGTCTTTGTCGACTGTACGTCGTCGATGTTAGCCGTTGCTGTCTCTGTCGACTGTACTTGTCGATGTTATAAATCCGTTGTCTTTGTCGACTTTCCGTCGTCGATGACGTTTGTCTTTTGTAGTTGTTGTCAGTCTGTCGTCGTTGTTGTCCGTTAATCCGTCATTGTCGTAGACTCTACGTCGCACAGTGTTTCCTAATCCCAAAAAGCTGGCCAAAAGTTTTTAAAAAAATATATTAGTTTAATTTGTGTCAATATCTAACCATTTACCAGACATTAAAAATATTCTTCACTTCTATTTTGAGAAATTCAAATTTTATAGTAGCTGAGTTAGTAATGTTACTTGTTTTGCATTCAAATAACTACTGAATTTACATGTTTGAGGAAATGGCTACCAATACGTTTCATATGAATTCTTGTAGGCTAAAGTTTATAAAATAAAATAAAGATCTTTATTGAGAGAATGGAAAATTAGTGTTTTAAAAAAAGTTGTTAAATTCATGACCACTATAAATACATAGAACAGACAGACTTCATTCCCAATAATAATAACTTAATTTCTAATATTTATAATACAATTATGAGCACACTGTGGCGAACTTAAAGATTAAAATCAAACCCAATACCACAATTTAATTTAAAAAAACTTTTATTTCCTGAAGTACATTTCAGTAACATAGTTACCATCCTCAGAGGTTGAGTGTTACACAAACAGTAAATCTATAAATTTTATAAAGAGTTGTGCAAGTGAGATTTCAACCCCACTCAAAATTCCACTCACAAAAAAAAAAAGGTTTGAAAAAGGATTGAATACCATTAAGGAAATTTCCAAGTTTAAGGGTTGTGAAACTAAAATTATAGATAATTTGATTATAAAACTAAAATTGAAACTTTTTCGATTAAATTCTACTAGACTCATCCCAGATAGAAAGGAAAAAATAAAATATATGAGTTTACCTTTTGACAAGTCTATTACAAAAGGTCTAGAACCTATTTTTAGGAAATTTAAATTTAAAATATCTTATAAAAGCTAATATAATCTTGAACAGCTATTAGGAAATTCAAAAGACACAATACCAATGCTGGAAAAATCAGGAATTTATCAGATTAACTGTAATAGTTGTGATAAAGTTTATATAGGGCAAACAAAAAGAAAAATAATAACTAGGTATAAAGAACACATTGCTCATTATTAAATATCAAAGACCAGAAAAATCTAGTGTAGCAGAACACATTCTTCAAACTAATCATAATTTTGATTTTAAAGGGGTTCAAAATAATTAAAAATGAAGATATAAGAAATTTGTTAAATAGTTATGAGGGTATTTTTTATTGCTAAACATAAAAGAGACTGATTGTTAAATGGAGATAAAGGGCCTATTCCTAACTCTATTTTATTTACTTTAAGTTAGGTTTAAGTGGATTAGTTTGTAACTTTATATACTTTCTAATATATTTAATATGAAAATGACAAGTTGTGAAAGTGAGACTAAAGGCCTAATCGTATTATGTGTATGTGATTTATGTTAGCTTTAAGTGGAAAAGTCGTTCTTTTTTCTTCCAAATTTATGTATAATTTTTAATTTATATTGTTCCTGAAATAAAATGTAATTTGTAAAAATTAAAAATAATTTTGTTTTTATTAGTAGTAGTATTATGTTTTTAATATATTTTAGGTTAATTTTACCTAAAAAAACAAGTTTTGTTCCATGAATAATTTTTATATTCACTTTGTATTTTAGAAATTAAGGTAGTTAAGATGATTTTTGTTAGGAAATAGTGTCCATATTATTGTTAGGGTATTCAACCCCATTGCAGGTAGTGGAAGGGACAAGGGCATTGAACAGGCTAATGACTTGGTTCAATGCCATTGGTTGAACTAACCACAGGAAGGAGTGGGGTTGAAATCTCATTTGTACAACTTTTTTTAAAATTTATAGATTTAGTGTTTGTGTAATACTCAACCTTTGAGAATAGTAACTATGTTACTGAAATGTGCATCAGGAAATAAAAGTTTGTTTTATTAAATTGTGGAATTGGGTTTGATTTTAATATCTAATATTTATAATTAACACTTCTTCAAGAAAGTCCAATTCGAGTTTTTGACTCGTTATATTATTTTCTTTATACAAACTTGTGAAAAATAATAAATTTCACATTATTTTCATGACTGTAAACAAAATATTCAGAGACATAGTTTAGTGATTGGAAAATAAACTCTTGGGGATTGACTTGAACTTAATTTGCTTGTCAAACCAGACGGACGTGGAGGGTGACAACTTTCTGAAGATGATAAACTTATTTTCTAAAATATACAAAACTTAACTTTGTTTCCTTTCTAATCTTAAACGTGATCATATCAGTAAACATCAGATATAGATGTTGTTGTTGTTATTATATTATTTA
This sequence comes from Aphrophora alni, assembly GCA_963513935.1. Taxonomy (NCBI): domain Eukaryota; kingdom Metazoa; phylum Arthropoda; class Insecta; order Hemiptera; family Aphrophoridae; genus Aphrophora; species Aphrophora alni. Next base: position 34,023,836 of record OY740777.1, read on the forward strand.
AGGACACTGCGTTACTTGAGCCTATAGTATATCTATTCTTTGTGGTAGAAATCGTCCTAAAGATAACAATTTTTGTTTAATTTTGTACAAATGCTCAATAGTTGGCAGGTCTTTGGTTTATTGGTTGAATAGCTCTCTCCTCTCATCTCACGGGATTAAAGTGTAGAAATATAAACTCCCTCTCGTTCTATAGAAGTGGATATTCTTTTAATTTCCAGTATAAAATCAATACATTGCCAGGATAGTTGTTGACTTCACTGGATAACAGACTGTCGACGTTAGTGGCTTTGGTTTTCTTTATAACTTTGATTTATCAATAACATTGTTATACTGGCGTGTGGTTTTATGTAGAACTGTAACACAGTAAAAACATTGATGAACTATCGCAGACTAAACTAGTTCTACTAACCAATCAAAAATATTTGTCACGAAAAATGACAATTCTGTAGTGATCCTTCAACATAGTATTATATTCATAAATATTTAAAATATATATATATATATATATTTAAATATTACTGGTTTTGTTTGATTTCTAATAAAAAAACTACTATGATTAATATAGTTTATGCATCACTGAAGATAGCGACATTGTCATCGAAATATGTTTTTGTTAATAAACTTATCATTTGTTAGTAATTGTGTTCAAGTTTTATTTTAATTTTTAAACAGGTCACAAGCCGAGCTCAAAATTTATGTTTATTTTTTCATTTAAATCTCGTCCCAAGTGTGGTTTTTCAATTTGTTAAATCAGTGAACTACGTATATTTGTACCCAAACATTCTGAATTGGTAATTATGAGAAAACGGCTGCCAATAACGTATTTTTTACGTTCTGAAGTTAAATTTTAATCAAAATTCTTATAGCTGATAAAGAGTAAATTGGAATGGCAGCTATGTTTAAATATTAGGATGTCGAAAATAAGGTAAACAATTTTCTTAATTACGTGAATAAATGTGACCACACATACAATTTCATCAAAATAAGTTTTATATATTAATAAGATTTAGAGAACATTGCAGAAAACAGTATTTTTAATGCCTAGACTGTACTCACTATAAGTGAGCCTCGGAGGGATGGACGTAGTAATTGTATCTTCTAACAAATGTTACGTTGTATACATGTGACCATAATAATTAAAGTATGGTAGGTAGAAGTAATACCTTAAACATTTGTAAGGAATATTACAAACATTGTAACATGGAGCGACACAACATTCAGCTGCTTTATCCTGTAGTAATGTGTACTCTTAAACTCTCATACCTCAACACTGACAGACTTTATATCTGAAAAAGATATTTTCTTTCGCGTATAAAAGCTACACACTGGGACTTAAAATAATATAATTTCTTTCCACGCAACGCTTCATATAGTGTCTGCTGGAAATGTATACCACACAATATCACCTTACAAAGTTAATACGTGAATACTAAGTAAATGCTACAGTGTATTTAACTTTGTATATCCTCTAAGATAACGTATTTAACTTGCTGAGGACAGAACAAGTATAAGCTTTATTGTTGTGTACCAATGTTACAGAATTAAAACTGAATTATTCATACCTGAAGTTGGCCAAACTGTAAAACGAAAACCAATGCAGCATATTAAATAAATGGTATTAGAGGGCAGTCATAGTGTATATAACAATATACTCAGATACCACACTAAGCTAATTTCATTTGATTACTAAAGAAAATATCAAACTTTCATATTAATTTCATTATATATTCTGTAAAGAAAGATCTTTTACTACTTCCAGACTTCCTTACAAACATAAATGATTTTTATGAGTAATATGGTTTAACCAACATTTGTATCATGTGTGTATAATAACAAGACTCTTCGGGAGTATAAACCCACCTACGTCATCAAGTGATGAACCTTGTTTTTAACATCAACAATCCATCATCATCGAGTAACTTTAATACCAGAATTAAATTATTTGTCGCAAATATTATTTTTTACAATCTTTTCGTTCTAAAACTTGCTACGTTTCCAAATAGGGATCACTTTGAACAGTTTTTTCCACAAAATACTTTCTCACCTGTTGGTTCTACAACGATTTAGGTGAATCTATACAGCTTTAAAATATTCTCCGAATGTTATCGGTTTTTCTACAATAGAAATAAAAGAGAGTAATGGCGATTTTTAAAAAGCTATGTTCTTATTAGGAGAGTCACGGTGAATGTTCCAGGCAATCTGTAACGGATCACGATTAGGATTAGAATTGCAGTTGACTCAACCAGTTGTACCACACTCATGGCTCATGAAGCTCATCATCCAGCTTCCGTTCTCAACATAAATAGCTGCTCTCAACCAAACCAACAATGAATTGTGTTTTTTCGGTAATATATGCTAAAATGATTGTAGTCAGTTAGGTTTAGTGAGCGTGGTGATTGGTTAATCTGGGGGCCGAAATATCACACGAGCAGTTCAAAATATAAAAGTCAAAAAAGTTTCATTCACAAGTTCACAACTTAGTTAACAATGCGTGCAAATCAGTTCAGACAGTTATGTTGTTTAGCCGAAAATGCATTTTAATTTAATGGATTTATTTTCTATCACGAAAACTATCTAGTTTCTTACATCATCATTAACAAAACTACAAAGAGTGTACTTTTTTAATAAAAAATACGTTTATGAAATATTTGAATAGGGTTTTTATTCCATTCCAATTCACAACTAAATGCTAGAAATCTACTTGTTAGCTCAAGTGTGAATTGCAAGTGTAACTCGTTGAAGTACACTTTGGTTTTCCTTTGGGAGAACGCTAGCACTCTTAATGTTGGCATGTATTGCCAGCTATTATGTGTACTTTCATCTACTATAATGCATATATATATATATATATATATATATATATTTATATATAGCCGTGCCTACGTACCCCATTTCACTGCCTAAACAACGAAATTGTGTTGAAGTGTCTAGTTATTTCGCTTGGGGTAACTGAACTCTTAATTTTAAACGTAATTATACATACCATAGATAAAAAACTATTCGTGGTTTCACTATGGTATTTACTAAGTCCCATTGTATACCATAATAAAAACTGATTCAGTAAATGTAATGCCTAAAAAAATGGTTCATCGGGCTTTGTATGAATCTTAAATTGTATTAGTAATTCAAGGGGTCTTATCCAGTACGTTAAGTTCGGCCGATTCAATATCTTGATATTTTTATTGAGATTTTTAGACGAAAAACCATTTTGGTTATTATCGCCTTCTTGCCTTTTCAAGACTCAAATCTTTACATATGTTCAGCCACCACTTGCTACTCTCGTATCGAGGACTAGGCCCTGCCAAATCGCGTAACTATACTAATATCACATTTTCTATGAAAACTTTACTTTACTTTTCATTGTGCAAAAACACGGGAGTGGTGTTAGCATTCTCAATGAACCTTCATCAACTGGCGATGTCTAATGCAGCTGCTGTCAAGTTTCTGAGGTCCGCAGAATCTGCGGTCACACCATCAATCTATCTTCGTCTTGTCTATCCTCTTCCTCTTTTTCTATCCCATGAACCGTAAAAGGTGTCCTTGTAATCTCTCCCTCATTCTGATCACACGATCAAACAATCTTAAAATTTGTATAAATTGTATAGCATTAAGCACCTCAAATAGGCGGTAGAGTTTTTGATTTTTTTGTTTTTGTTTCCTCTATTGTTCATCATATTTAATTGTATCGAATACCCAGCATAATATTGCCCTTTCAAAAACCGTAAGTTCAGTTTGTTCTTCCTTTTACAAAGTCCAGGTTTCCAAAGCGTAATTAGGGGCCTGTCTAATGTCGGCCATGTAAATCAGCCAAACGTATCTGAATTGATCCTCCTTCTAAAATCAACAAGCACATATCTTTACAAACTCCTGTTCTCGGTTTCTTTTCACCAGGTCTCGGATTCATATATACTTTGTTTATTCCTCATACCAGTCCCATAATCAATGCTGTGATTTTAAGGTCTAGAAGACCTATTTTAAGAAAACTGCGTGACTGTGTATCTCTATAAATGTATCTTGGATATCCCAGTAACGAACCATGTCCCCGTTGTCTGTATTCCTGACTCACGAATAACCTTTTCCAGGTCATAGTTAAAAAAATAATGTAAACTACACTTATATAGTTTAGTAGGGTTTTTATTTCAATTTAATTCACAAAATGCTACGACAGAGTTGTAACTGAAGTGTGAATTGTACGTGGAACTCGTTGAAGTACACTTCGGTTTTCGTTTGAGAGAATTCCAGCATTCACATTCAGCTGCACTTAAGTGCGTAGGTTTGCAGACATTTATCCTTTCTTAAATATAGTAATCTTAAGGCGGATGTTTACTTCAAAACAATTTTTAATGTCAAATTATATAATATATAAGATATGTAGATGACACTCTTATGATCGATCATCAATGGTACTTTTAGACAAATAGAATATCTAAAAAATTATGCAAATGGTGTACATTGCTTTACTGTTAGTATACGTTTTGTTTACTAAAAACATAAAGTGTACATGTAAAACTGAAATTGATCACACATTTCATTATTTGGATATGAATTTAAAAAAAGGTAATTAAATTTAAATACAAAATTTATGATTAACCAATCACAATACATGCAGACTCACACGATCTTACTTCTCAATATATGATGATGAAGGATGCTTTGAAACGCTTCCTAGAGAAGTAAAAATTAGGACACTTTGACGGAAGTAAAAAAGTTAATATAACATATTTATCCAATTCTGACTTGGATACCGTAAACATTAACACTAAATGTATAACTCTTAGGAAAGAACGATTGACTGATTTCAAAACCATTCTGCTATAAATTAGTATTTTCCATCCTGTTTACGATTCATATTTAATTATGATTAAGTTAGTATGTATTGACAATTTAAAATGTGTTTTTAACAAATGATGGGTTGGAGGTTTTATTAACAAATCCACATCTCATTAGTTTATGTTTAGATAACCTTCTAATAAACTCAATATCCTAACCTAACCCAACCTTATCTCAATATCTTGCCTATAGGATATTCAATGCTATAGGCATAAAGTTGTATAATAATGAAACTTCATGCTACAATGTTTAAACATCTCTACAAACACTTATGACAAAGGTCTTACTTATGAAATTGATACTTTTAAATTTAAACACAAATATGCTACGAAAAAATAATAAAATAATTTAATAGAAAGCAAGGAATCATTAAAATTGAGTTAAAAAAAAAGTTACTATTGAAATAATTAGTGTTTTATATATAAAATATGATAAGGTAGTACAATATTTAAAATTTGTGTAAAAATGATAATTTATGTTTTTCTTTTAACAAATTCCAATTCCAATAAATTTAATATCTTGCCTTAACGGTGGATATTTGCCTTAACCTTGCCTTACATTACTATAAGGATAAAACAGATTATGCGGTTTAAATTTTAAACACACCTCCAAATGAAAAACAGCAACAACTCTAATGTATAATTCGTAGAAAACAGAAAATAGTTAAAATAATTGACTGTTTTGAACTATTTCAGGATATTACACGGGATTTATATTTATATCAGGATTAAAAAAAAGTTATTTTTGTCTTTTAGTGCAGAGACGATTTTTCGCAATAATATTACGCTGAAATCTAAACAATTATAGATAAATAAAAGTGTAATTTAAATTACTAACTTTTAAATTACTAAAAAAAAGTTGAAAAATCTGAGTGTTATATTAATCAAAAAATGTAGGAAAAATCTAATTAAGTGTTGTAATTTTTGAACTGTTTAGGATGAATGAACCTCAGGAAAAATTTACGGGGATCAGTAAATTATATTGTTTTCTGTTTATAATTAAACAACTTACTTCGATGGTTTGTTGGAGTGTAAGTACTTACTCAATCTTAATTCCCTATAATTTAAAGCTACACACAAAATTTTGTCTCGATATGTAACCCCGTTTCTTAGCTATGTTTTATTAAAATATATAAAAAAAAACACACAGCAAACAAAGGGTATCTAGATACTTCTTTTTGAGATAAAAATCATAGTTTGACCTCCTGAAAATATCTACCAATTATTATCACTTGCCTTTCTATGTAAACCTCCGGAGCTCTCCTATCGAAAGTATAGGGTTAGCAATCCCGCGGTATAATAGTTGCGTCTAAATCGTTTTAAATTTAGTCTTAGGTTAGAAAAGCCTTTTCAACTTTCCTATCAGGTTCAACTTAACCAACTGTTGTTCACTACCAACCCTGAAGTATTTAAGGATCTGTTTTTTCTTCCTTTTTTTTATAAGGTGATGATAAACGAGAACTATTTTAGTCTTAAGATAACAAAGGAAATATCTAGTGGTATATATTTATGTTTACTCAAATAACATCTGAAATAAATCTAGATCAAATTGAGGATCGAACCCTGGTGCATTCATTTGTACGTCGACGGTCTAACCTCTAAGCCAAAAATTCTTTAAATTTGGATTCAATGTCGTATTACATACAAGGATCTGTTATTTATCTTAACAGCAGTAAAATTTTACTTTTATATTCAAGTGAAAGAGTATGGAGCAAGAAAGAGACCGACCAGTTAACTCAGTGGCATATAAAGAAACCGTGTTTCATCCCTGACTTGGTCTAAATTGTTCACTTCTATGTAAACAATTTACGCTTATTATAGGAAAAAGTTATAAATACAATAACTATAATGAAAAATCAAAATTAATTAAATTTTAAATTTTAAATACAACAATAAAAACGTATTATATAAGTCATTATTCCTACAAATTGGACACACCATAGTCTGAATAAAAGCTTCCCCAATATCTCTTTTCCTCTCTGGAAATTTCCTAATAAAATTTGCAACAGTGCAAAATTTCTTGGATAATTCTCTTACACAATTCTCGGTAATTCCTGGTATTACCTCAAGCAAGCGGTAATTTATCCTTTCTGCAGACAAAAGAGGAAATGGAACAAAACTGAATTTAGTCCATAGCTTCGAGAAAATGGAATTATATTTATGTAAAGTGAATATTTCACGGCAATCCATGGTTAAGCAGTAAATCATTTATTGAAATAACATTTTCTAGCTTCAAATGCAATGTGGGTTTATGTAAAATAACTGTTCAAGGAAATACGAGTTTATAGAGGAATTAAATGCGAAAAAACTTTTATACAAAGAAAGAAAGGCGGTGTTCAGAGAACAGTTCCAGTAGAATAAATACATTTGCACTGGCAAATATGTTTCAAAGGTAAATAGAAATACATTTTATACTTAACCAGTATACGAAGTGTAGCATAAGTTTGGTTACAGTAAAAATATCGACCTCCATTATTGAATGATCATCACATTTCTTTGTTTGAGAAATACGCATAATAAATGCTTCCGAAAAAGTTACCACAAAAATTACGATATAAACATGACATTTTGTGTAGGAGGCTATTGTAGAAAGCTATTGTAATACAGAAAATCGAATTAAAAACGTCAAAGTAACACTGATTTTAAAAAGGTTTTTGAATTATCTCTTTTAAATTGTAACACACTACTTTAAATCAAAATTTGTTGATGTTAATCCTGCATGTAATGGTATCAACCCCACATCTGTAGTACAACAAATAGCAAAGATATTGTCAACTATATAATTTGAACCTCTGATCTGCTATTGACATAAATGTTATTCCTATAGTTACATAATCCAGCAAGGCCGAGTCAGAGACATGAGCGTAGCAATTGGAAAGTCTTTCAACCATGTACAGCATTAAAACCCGTAAGGGCCAAGCTAGTAGTTACATTGTAATATGTATACAACTATTAATATCGTTAGGGCCTTGTCAACGTAATGGTACATATGTATACAAATTCATAAAACCTTTATAAACTTTTAAAACAACTCACCCTACTTGATCTAATTATAAAATTATAAATTATCTACGAGGCTCAAGAAACCAACTTTTATGTAATACATTTAGAAGATCTGCTTGTCCATTTTATGATAAGGCTGCGTAGATACCTCTTTACTTGCTTTCTACAGAATCGAACGTTTCAGTGAAGGAAGTTTAAATTTACATTTCCAAAAACCATTATTCACTTTCGGCTACTAAATACCAAAGAGCTTTATTCACAAAGAGTATAAGAACAGGAACAAATTGGACCCCAACACAGTAAAATCCCTAAAATTTTAAAATATTTAGAAGCATAATTGAAAAATACAAGTATCTAATAAATTATCTGCTTTTTTATCATTGCACTCTTTCTAATCTCCAAACCAGAGTAAAAATAACACTACATAGGTTTGAGTTCAGTTCCTATGGATTGTTTTTTTAGACAAGGGGCAACATAGTGATTATTTGTATTCCACAAATAAAGTGTTTCCTCTCTATTTCCCTCTTCATTATAGCCCAGATCACGTAAGCAATTCGACTAGATTCAAATAAGTAGTTTAGGATAGCTACGTAAATGTTAGGAAACGGTAAAATAACTTTTTCTATAATAATATTGCTATGATATCTAAACACCGTGTCATTGCGCATGCTCAAAATGTCACCGAAGTATAGTCGTTGCAAACGAAAGACACACCACACTTACACAGTTTTATATGGGTTCAGTCATCTGGTGTACACAAGAGTGTCCAACACCAAAGCTAAAATGTTTCAACCGTTAGCAACCTTATCACTTCCTTATTGATATGTCATATAAAACACGGTTATTTTATTTTTATTCTAGTTCTTAAGAAAAACCTCTTGGTAATCATCGCCTTTTAAAACGAAGAAGAAGAAGAAGAAGAAGAAGAAGAAGAAGAAGAAGAAGAAGAAGAAGAAGAAGAAGAAGAAGAAGAAGAAGGAGGAGGAGGAGAAGAAGAAGAAGAAGAAGAAGAAGAAGAAGAAGAAGAAGAAGAAGAAAATGCAATATAAAGACCACTAAACTAGAATAGCGTCAGAGTCGGAGAGAAAAAATATTAGTCAGGAGAGATCTGATAGGATAGGTGAAAGACGGAGACCCAACCCAAAACTACATGAAAAGAGGTATAGATTCAACTGATATCCCCCAAAACTGCCAATCCTGAACTCACCAAAGTGAACCTATGAGGGAACTGTCACTTTCATCTGAGCTCAGTTATTTCCACCGTTACTTTGTATCGTATCATGATACGGTGATTAAGGTAAATAACTTTCTAATTTTCTTTCTTATTACACCATCTATTCATCCTTCCTAAAATTGCTTTTAGTATGAAAATATTTTAACCCATGTATTAACCTTGCATCTGCAACTGGTTCACTTTGTTTCTCAATTTTATGATAAAATTTTCAGCTCTTAGCTGTTATTCTGCAATTTGTCCTTCTTCACTACTAAACATTGTATAATTTAAACAACTTTTAACACTCAATGCCCAATGTCAATATCCTTATATGAACAAATTCTTTTCTTAATTCCAAAAATGAAAATGTTATTTTATATGGAATACTGTAAAACAGAATAAATTAATATCCTTTGTAAAGCCAATTTTGGCGTTTTAGACATTGTTTTGTATCTAAAAAGATAATGTAATATGAAAAATATGTCACGAAATAGTAATCAAATTCTGTTTTTTGCTAATGTTATTTTTTCAAGATTTATCTAGCTCTTTATGACGTCCTGTGTATAATTTTGTTCAATTTAAAGAAGAACAATTTTATGAGTCTGTTAAAATATATTCTTAAGTTTAAATTGGACCAAATTCAATCCACACTTTTTCGAAGTAATTTTAAATTGGTATTACAAAATCTAATGCAATCATAGTCTCACTTGAGTCTTCGAACGTTGTCGTTGGAGAATATAATTTTAAATCTTATATTCTAAATAAATATTAGATTATTGTGAAATTCAATCTATTCACCATTTATTTTATCCCAATACACATTTACATTTTGATTGGAATCATGTACATGTTTTAGGATAAGCTAAAAAATTTAAATCTTGACGAACAAAGAAACAAATAAATTATACCTGTTAGACTTTATTTCATTGCTAACTTCAACGTATATGTTTAAATCCTAGAATACCAAAATGTTTTGTTGGAGATCTGATTACCAAAAGATGTTTTCAAATTCGATTTAATTGTACTATGTTTGAAATATTTATTAAAATAACATTTTGTTTTCAGAAAAATCTACAACGAAATCCATAAAACTCCAAGGTGGAAATGATTAACAGGTCTTTTATTATATACATACGACTGAATTCGCCAATCTTTTCTTAAACGTTATACTTGTTGAGTTCAAAAACGATTTATTAAATTTGTTGTAACTTGTTTGTTGTTGTTTAAGGGAAAAACACTTCTCGTTCATCATTGCCTTATGAAAAGGTATTTTAAATAAAACCCCTAGCGATGGAATACTCTAATTGCATCAAACGCGGATGAAAAAAGGGTTGTCCAAGTGAGACCTGACAGGAAATATGAAAGAAAGGAAATAAATCAAAGACAGCAAATAACAAAGTGAAGATTCAGCGAAGATACCTCGGGATTTCAAAGAACGTTTTCACTGGAGTGAGCCCCTGAGGGTGAAGCTTACAATTTTCATAACTGTTTCTACACTGAATAAATACATATTTGACAATTTAAGTTTGAATTTGAATTTTTATTGAATAAAAATACCCTCCTGTCTCTTTGCTTTAGTATTAACCTAGAAGGAAATATACTTTAATATATGAATATTGATTTACTTTAAATATGGAGATGATAGACTACACGATATTCTACACGATATCTGATCGTGTTAAGATATTTCAAACACGATCAGTTTTATGTATGGTGTTGAAGTCTCCCCACACATCAGTTCAAACGCTACGGTTTCAGCTATTCAAGTTACTTTATTTTGTATGAAGAACTATTTTTCTTTCCTCTATGATGTGTAAGAAAAATACAATAACGCTGTATATTGATTTACGTTGTTTATTGTCGTAAAGGAAGAGAGGAAAAGACTTTATGAAAATGAGGAAAGGAAAGAGGAAGTATTGGCTGTCACAACAAGCCAATATCTCCAAACAAAATGAATAACAAATAAATTACTAATAACTGTGCGGAAATTTTCTTCTTTGTACATCAATAGAAAGGGAAATGAGGGTGAATGAAATTATAAGTCACAGTGTTCTTGCGCATGCTCAGTATAGTCGTTATATTTGAAAGACTGAACTCAGTCAACTCAACACATGGGGATTGTTTTATTGAAGTTTGCTTTGGCGTGTTATTAAAATGATAAAGCTGTTTGCAGTTTTATCAAATTTTATCGAAGTAAAGGTTATAACAAGGTCAGTTTTATCCGAGCTCAGTTAAATCTTACTGCCACCCTATCCTTGTACTGTAACAAGATACGGTGATTTGAATGATTTAGGTTCGTGATAAGAAAACTCGTGTCTTCAACAATGTATCCCTCTGGGCTCACTTATAGTGAGAACGAATAGACGAAAGATGCGTACAGCGAAATATGCGTACACCAATAATCTTGCGAAAGATGCTTAGAGGATCAAGTTTTGACAGATGACGAGGGTAAGCAACATTCAGAACATTTTGACAAGCGAAAAATGCGTACAACCTTTAGGCGTTTACGGGTTACTTCCACTTTTATAAGTGGAAGTAACCTAACCTAACCGAATCTAATCTTATCTCCACGACAGAAAGGCAAAGTAACAACTGTAGTGACCCAGTGACGCATCCAGGGTTGGCATTCTTGGGAATAATGCCTTCGGTCCGCGTGAAGGGATGGCTGACATGGGGTTCTTGGAAGCTCTCTGGTTTGTACGCATATTTCGCTTATAAAATTACCCAAAACTACATAAAACGTGGTGATAAAGCTAGTATATCTCGACATAGTAATAAAGTTACCCCCAGATTTAACAAAATAATAAACGTTATGTTTTAAATTTTGGGAGATTTAGCTTCATTTCCAAACCCAATCAATTGATTCATGAATAATGTGTCCACCGACCTTATATCTTATCTCTCTCAAAGAGACCTTTCTATTATACATTTTCATTCTGCAAAATTACAATTGAAAAATTCCAATTTCGAGTCTAAATCTGTTTTGTTGCTTTACAAATACTTACTGATCTTCAACATGTTGTCATTGTTCCCTTTGTAATTGTCAGCAACAGGTTCAGCTTTGCAGTAAATCGCTTGTCGGTTTGTTTGACCTTTATTGTAACGTTGTGAAATTGTTTCCCCCTTCTCTGAGGGAACACTTTCATATTACTTGTTATGCAAAACGTATTGACACCTCACGTAACTTATATTCTATTATTTTAACATAATATATCGTTACTTTAATATAACATAATAATTTTTAAATCATATTGACCACCAATACAAAATTTAAACTCGTGACTTAAATCTATTTCTTAAAAAAAAAGAAGAAAAACATAGTTGCTATTGCTTCCTTTCTGAAGAAAATTCATACAACACAGTAATATCGATACTCATAATTTCGCTTAATTACTGAAAAACAATACACGAGGAATAATTTCCATCGTAAGAGAATTCCACAGTTAACCCCCCCCCCCATACACACACTACGTCCTTAATTCTCTGACTGAAAGCTTGCGTCCCTCATATGTTCTGGAGACTTAACTTCCCTATTAAAATGCCTCGCTCGAATTAAATATTTGAACTAAACTGAAACAATTTCTAAATTATGTGTAAATTTTGACTCCCTGAATAATGTGGACATTGAGTTATAAAATAATTTATTTCATTATATGTTTAATTGTTGTTTTACTTACCCTAACAAGAAGTTTGGTAATCACACTGTAGCCGACATCATGGAAGTAGTGATATACAACAGGTAACACCTTGATCTATCAACACAATTTAACTTTCCATACAAGGTCAAAAAAAATTATAGGATTTATATTTAGAGGGTCAGCTAGTATTAGATTGTATGATAGGGCTTATAAGTACCATAATTTTGCCAATTAAGCAGTTGTGATTTTTGTTTCAAAGTTTGTAAGAAATATTTCCATATGGAACGTTATCAACTGATGATTGAAGTCTTGATTGTCGCCCTCAAAGTTTGAAATGCTACAACATAAGCTGTGCATTTAGTTCTGAAAAACTC